>JABSTR010002065.1:0-56749 GCA_013339765.2 Haemaphysalis longicornis | reverse complement strand
GTTGAAATTAAGATTATGGAACTTTCATTGTTATCATCCCATACTGAACACAAAAACGTTGATGGTGAAGGACATTGAGTGCCCTTAAGCTCAATCCCCGCAATTCATTCTATCACTTCTTAGGTCTCACTGATTCAGAAAGCTCGGGTTCAGGATTTCTTCGCTTTTATCAACTCCCAAATTGTGTGATGAAGAATTAGTCACTTCAAAGGGCGGTTTGAAAAAGAGTAGGTTTGTTCAACTACTGAATATTTTGAGGCGCTAAACAATGGGGACCGGAAGAAACACGTAAACACAGACAAGGCGCCTCTCAACTAAAACTTTATTAGTCAAAAACTTAGGGAAAATACACAGTTCTGACGTCATGAAAGGGAACACCAACAACGTGTGCAATTCTACACGTGTCCATGTAAGAACTCGAATTCTTTAGGTGATAATGCAACCGATGGTGTACTCATGCACTTGTTTCCGGCCTTGTGAATGAATTACGCCTAACCAATCTCTCTTTCATGCCTATCTCTGACCCATTTTAAAAACGTGGCCAGTTTGAAGAGCGGAGTGCCGTTTCTACCCTGCAGAGTTCACCTTTTGCAGTTCACACAGCCATGGGACCGCCCGTCGTTGTTCTTTACTGCCCAATAGTGGTCGCGTGCTCTGTCGTTGAAACACCTGCCTGTTTGCCCAATATAACACTTGTTGCTACTCATCATGGGAATCTCGTAGACCACTCCAATAGTGCATTCGTGTATAATTAGCCATGCGTCTTGGAGCATGATTGCGGCTTCCTTTGCGTCATCATAGGACAAATATCCGCCAACTTTCAGGGCGCGCTAAACACCACATTGACATCGTACCTTTTAGCAACTTTTTTTTAGGTTATGCCAGATCCTGTGCCAATACGATGTAACGTGAACTTTCTTTTTTCTATTTCCTTTGCATGTGACCTTTCTTCGGTTTTCGTTTAATTTTTTGCAGAAGTGCTTCTCGCAAACGCCAGACACAACTGAAGTAGAGAATCCCGCATTGTTTATCCGGGGAATCTGTTCATTATTTTATGTTGCACCTTGTGCGCGCACGACTTGTTTAAGGCTTCCTTTATACATGTCATGGCCACACCCGGTTTGATTATTTCGAGTGAGTGCTCTCAAATGAAATCAGCTGCTTGTTAGCGCGCGGCTTGTATTGCCAACACACGTGCGTGCCCTGGAATGTCCGATACAAATCTAGAAACTGCAAAAAGTTTTTCCTTGGCAGCTCCCACGTACACTTGAGGGATTTTGAAGAGCTAACAAACGTTTCAAAGACGCCATTTATTACATCAATTAGGCTGGTTCCGGCCACTTCATTAACCACAACAAGACAGTCATCCACATATCTAAGTATGGTGAGGTAATCCGCATCTGCAAGTTTCGTCTTTACGCACTTATGAAACGCACTCAAATAATATCAGAAAGAATGGGGGCTATCGACGGACCAATACAAATTCTATGACGTTGAATGTAAAACTTGTCTTCAAATTCGACCGCAGTACTCTGAAGCTAAAAATGAACACGTTCTAAACAACTGTCACTGCTAACCCCAGTTTTTTTGTTAAATTTAGGTTCACCGAAATCATTTTTTTGTCTCTCAATGCACTGAATAAACCACCATTGGGAACACTGTAATAAAGTCTACAACATCCATAGAGAAAGCACGCACTTCATTCGAGCGACCATTTTCGAGCGACCATTTCCTGGTACGGACTTCTGATGAAGTCCGTACCAGGAAAGGGTCTTGCAGAGGCAAGAGGTGAAGATGTCGTTGAAGTATAGCCCAACCTGAGCCTGCCGCGTAGCCTTCTCAGAAACTTTAGCGCGATACGGGCGCTGCGGCTTGTGCGTCTTGGCCGTGAAGAATACTTCCAGGCTCTCGTATCAAGTGTCTTCGTCATAGCCTTTTTGAGGAACCATAAGTTGACGTCAAGAACACAAAGGCACCCTCCTTATCCACCTGAACAATGGACAGTTCACTCCGCTTGAGAGCATTAACGATCCTCCCAAAAGGAAGTTTGTGTGCCGGCGTAGTACTCACAGTCTTCAGCAAGGTGCCCACTCCATCCCCAGTAGCCCGTTCGCGTTCTTGTTCACCCGTACGTTCACCAAGACTCCGCAGCATGGCGAACATCCGGGACCTTAATGTTGCAGGTGGTTCCTCGCTGTACTTGGGGCCTTTTGTTGTAGACGCAACACATCATCTGGAACAATAGCGTCGCCCAGGACGGTGACCCCACTGGATTGGGCTGCGTCCGTCGCTCTCATGTTGGAAGAGTGGTCCTCGCTTGCTGCCACAGGAAGTCGCCAACATGATCGGCTATCGTCTTATGCTGTTTAGCGCCTCAAATTATTCAGTATGTTCAATCAACTAGCCCTGATGAGGCTTTTGTTCAACTAGGTTTTCAAGATGTGTGCGGTTGGAGAAATAGAGCCAACAGGAAGACACTACTAGTTATGAAGCCGCACGACATAACGTTAGATATCTAACGTTATCTAAGCATTGGACTCTTAGGGATACTGCAAAGGACTGACAACACTGTCAGATATTGAAGCTTAGGAGAAGCGAGGACAATTGCTTTGTTTATCCTCCTCATTCCAAATAATTTATTTACATAGCCAAGCTCTCGAAAGCGAATGTTCAAGCTTTTATCACAGGCAGTGTTAGGGCAGCGAAAGAAAGTGTCCTGGTTTTCGTAAACTCCCAAAGAACAAAGTCCAAATTATTATCCAAAGTGTTCTCTAAAAAGCGTTTTAGGCTGTCCAGGCGGAGTCTGTACCTGTATGCATGCATGTGATATTGTACTGTAATATTTACAATGGGCCAACACTTTGTGTGTGTTTTTTTGTGCATTGATTGATGTGAAAAAGAAGCTTGAAGCCTCTCTTTCCTCACGACACGTACACTTTCAAAGATGTTTTGTTGTTTGAAATGAGTCGAGATTATTTTATGTGGTGTTTCCTCGTAAAATACCCAAGCCTTTTTTGGGGTTTTCATGATCCCCTACTAGCCTCATTCCACCTGGGGCTCTTTGCTTTGCTTATAGAGCCAGATAGCTGCGCAGTGGTCTTTTCAGTGGAATCTAACGTGTGGGCTTGCCTAGTTTGACGACCTTTTTAGTACGCAGGCATCTTGGGGATAGGACCGAAGTTTAGGCATTTCTGTGAAAGCCTTAGGTAGCTTGATGTTCGTTGAATATTTTATAAGTAGGAATGGTTCTGAATTGCTTGAGATTGCACAGGTAAGTGGAGGTGTGAGTACATGTGTGTGCTCTAATACGTCGTATAAGGTGCTTTTTGTGTTAGACAGGCATCCTCCTGAGCATGTAAACATTTTGTGGTGAGGCAAATTCAGGCATATATATGGGCAGATCCGCATTTGGTGTTTTGCGATCGCCTACTACAACGTATGTTTCAGCTCCCGGATCTATCAAAGCATCAAACTTAAAGCTCCATTGCCTATACTATGGTGGAATACATAGTCGGAATATATAAGGAGCCCATCTAAGTATTGTACTCGCAGCGGCCTCTTCAGAGACAACGTTTAAATCAATAGTAACCCCGCCTCGTGCACCTTGAATAATATTGCAGACGGTATTGGTGACACTACGGACCCCGAGCCAGCGTCCGAACATAACCAGTCCCCAACCGTGGTGATGTGTTCAGAGTTGAAGGGTAAGAAACCGCAAACGGTCGCCGTCAGAGCGTTGGTCAACCTCCGGTGGATGGGCTTCCATTCCGTTAACCAGGCAGGGAGCTCTGGGACCTCTCTCGGCATTATGTTAAACCCAGGGAAGGCAGTACCGCGTAACAAAATATTTTCAATATCGCCTGGTTTTTTTCCCCTGCAATTATCGGCTGCGCCCAAATGGGGTCACACTGATGTAATATTTATTATTGTTATTTTCATTTATACAATACTGCAGGCCTTGAAGTGCCCAAGCCAGGGTGGTTTGTTTATACATAAATGAGGCAAACCAGTTGTAAACAAGAAAAAGAAAGAAGAGGAAAAAAATAAAAATATAAAGTAAAATTGAAAGCAGGAAGAAACTACGCAATGAACAATCGAAGAAAACACAAGAGAACAGGAACAGGCGTATCACTCCTCACTTCATTTATATTGCTCATAAGGAGGTAGGGAACGATGCAGCCAAAAAAGTGATGCAAAGAAGCAATGATCACACAGTAACACATGTTTTACACAACTAGATATAGAAAACCAATCACGTTTACACGTTTAAACCAATCATGTTTACAGCGTTACATTTTATTCTCCGATCTCGTTCAACAACTCAGGAACATTTGCTAAGATGGTTTCGGCAGGCAAGGCATTCCAATCACTTTTGGTGCGCGGGATGAAGGAATGTTTGAACTTGTTAATGGGTGTGCCAAAATGGAGTTAAAATTAAGGGGTAAAAGTTCCTGCTGGGTCTGTTGGGTAAAAGGTGCAGATAAAATGCGGGGTCGAGTGCAACGTTACGGTTCCAGAGCTGATAAAGAAATTTTAGTCTTGTTATTTTTCGGCGGCTCTGTAACGTCATGGTGTTGTTTGCTTGCATTAAGCTGGTTGGCGTGTCATGTCGGCGGTAACGATTATACATCAGTGGTACAGCCAGCCTGTGAATTTATTCCAGTTTGTAATGTAGTTTTAGTGTACTGATCCCAAGCGATACACGCATATTCTTGCGAAGCCTGATTAGCGTGTTATAAGCAATAAGTTTAACCTTTGAAGGGGAGTTTTCAGTTTGTGTCTTAAGAGACCGAGTGTACGCCGTGTTGATACGCAGATGTTGTGGATATGCATTGACCAGGTTAAATTATTCGTATACGTTTAGCCGAAATATTTAAAGCTATAGGTGTGAGAAATTTCGACGCTTTTTACTGAGTAATTGAACATAAGGAGACATTTGTTTATTATTTAGGCGCTTATACACTGTTTTGGTTTGGTTAAGCTTTATTCCCCAATGTCGCAACAATTAAATATAGAATTCAGACCGTCGTTGGGGGTAATTTCGTTATCAACTAATTCAACAGCTCTGTACAAAACACAATCGTCCGCTAGCAAACGAATACCAATGCTTTCGTGGACGCAAGAATTTATGTCGTTTCTGTATAAAAGAAATAATAAAGGCCCCAGGACACTTCCTAGAGATACCCCGGAGCAAACTGATCCAAGAGCTGAAACGTGACCCCCTATTGCAACGAATTGTTTTTTAAGTTCAAGATATGTGGCAATGTACTTTATTAGAAGATGTGGAACATTAAGTTTAATAAGTTTATAGAGAAGGCCTGAATGTGAAACTCTGTCGAAGGCTTTCCTTGGATCTAAAAATATTGTGTGAACTTGGCCGGAATTCTCAACAACTGAATAAAACGTATGCGCAACAGAAACGAGTTGAGTGGTAGTAGATAGGCCCTTACAGAAACCGTGCTGGAAGGTTTTAAATATTGCGGGAATTCAAAAAGTCCACCAAATAGTTGGAACGATTATGCTCCATGAGTTTGCTGCAGGAATTCGGAAGCGAACTAGGGCAATGTTTAGTAGCCATGGCTCGATCGCCAGTTTTAAAGAAAAGCAATGTACGTGCAATACGCAAGTTATCAGGGCCAACACCTTCACAAAAGGATAGACAGAATATAAAAACGAGCAATTTAGCTATAGATTCGGCATACCGACAGAGAAACATATTTGGAATCTTATCAGGGCCTACAGAGGATTTCAACTTAAGGTTAAGTAACATTCCAACGGTTCATTCGTAACTGATAAAGTCAGAGTTCAGTTGTGTTGCATTACGTTTCTCTCCAATGTCTTTACAAGGCACTGAATCAGAATAAACGGATTGAAGGAAACATTTCAATTTAGTCGCAATCACCTGTTTATCAGTTATAGTTTGATTTGAAAATTTTATACTAATAATGTCCTGACATATTCTCGCATTCAGGTGACGCTAAAAGTTTGAACGATTAGTTTTAATAAAATAAACAAGGTTGTGGAAAATAAGATTTGCCCACTCGGACGAATTTTTTTCACTAGAGTTTGACGGAGGGTTCTGGATAACGAATTGTTTACCTTACATTTTTTCAACCGTTTGATGTTGCGTGATAAATGAAAAATATCGCGATTGATCCAGAAGTTTGAGCGGCACACCTTTGTTGTTTTTACTGGGATAGAGTTATCCATGCACAAATGGCAAATCGCTTGAAACTTGTCTCATAGAAAGTTTAGAGTTATCGGCAAAATTGTCGAATTCAAAGTCCAAATAAGTGAGAACACTTTCATCATTAGCCCTACTGAAGCCTTTTACAGTTTTTCTGTCGGAATCATGCGCTAACCGCCAACCGAGTCGACACGTAAAAATTACAGCCTTATGACTAGATAAACCGTCTACCGCTATAACTAATGTTTCAGACCAAGTGGCACCATAAAACACAAGGTGTAAAATTGAAGAAAAAGTTCCTTGTACTCGCGTAGGGCTATTTACAGCTTGATTAAGAATAAATGCAAGCATAATATCGAATACCAAGTAATCAACGGGAAAGGGGAAAGATAACAAATGCAAGAAAAGGTTTGGTAGGTTGAAAACTGTAGCAATAAAAGCATTACTTTTGGAGAATCATATTACGTGATTTATATTAGTCAAAAAGGGGGAATGCGCACAAGGTACCCTGTAAACTGCAATTACAATAAATGACTTGCCGTTGCAGTTTATACACAGATATAAATATTCATGGCCATCAATCTGATCTAACGAATCAGCAGTTACGTTTCGCCTAATAACAATGCCGACGCCTCCGCAGTGCGAAGGCCTGCCACGCCTATAAATTCAGTGGGAAGGTGAAACAATATCGGAATCAGGTATTCCATCACGAAGCCAAGTGTCCGATATTACTGTCATGTAAAGATCACGGGTTATCAGGCTAGATTTGAGTTCATTCGCTTTATTTACAAAGCTTCTTGCATTGATATTCAAGAGTGAAAAACATATTTGGGGGGAATTGGAGTACATTGTTCCAGGCGAACAGTGTACATTGTTCCAGGCGAACAGGAGTACTAGGTTCCAGGCGAACAGTGGAATAAAGTTTGACACGCGCGGTTTTCGTATCATCTCAAACGTCCACGTCATTGTCAATGTGATGCTGATCATTGAGCAGGCAGACGTTTTTACCGCTTGGTTTATCTGGCTTCGCACTTTCCCGCAGCAGCTTTCTCTTTAGGAGTGTTTGCCGAGAGTACTCGTCTTCTATGAATATCTTGGTTCCTTTCAATTTCTTTGCCTTTGTAGAATATTCATTTTTTGTTATTCTTGCAAGTGCAAACCTGCCAGACGACGAACACCATATGAACAAGTTGACATGTGCCGAATGTGCCGAGGCTGGTCCCTCAACAGACGAGTGTGAAAACAGCACTTTGAAGTGACTGAATTGCAGGGGACCGCAGGCTGCTTATTTGCGTGCGTGTACAAAAATGAAAGCTGAAAAATAAGTAATCCACATAAATGTCACAGAAAACATCACCTTTGTAGAAGCCGCCAAAAGCACAAGGAGCGTTCGGCCACATATCATGCAGACACTGCCCGCCTAGGGCTGGGGTGGCGATTGGGCAGCACAGAAACCCAGTGAAGCCTTCTTGCTGATATGTTGCTGTCCCAGCAGCCCCAGTAGAGCAGCCACCTGCTACCTCTACAACACCTGTAGAGTCTGGGGTGATCAGCGTCTTGCCGGACTGCTTTGGGCAGTCCACAGTAGTGAGGAATTGCCGATTTGGGCGACTGCAATGAACGTGGCGACTGCGATCGCCGATGAGAGCACTGCTGCTCGCACGAGCTCCACTTCACCGGCCTAATGGACACCTTAGGGCTTGCAGGAACCCCCAACACGCGCATCGCTTGGGACGCCAATAACAGATCCGGGCTGGGCCGGGCACTAAAAATAAAACATTAACGAACAAACCAAATTAATAGTTCGTGGCAACACTCCCCCTCTAAGAGTGCATCAAGCCGATGCTAAAATAAAATGAGAGTCCAAACAAACCACAACAAAAAAAGTCCGTTATTTTGCACAGTTATGTTTGAGGCGAACCAGGTGGATCAATTCGGGCCGCGTGCGTCGTCATGATGTTCCAAAATCACCATCTGGGGTCACTTCGTACGTAAGTTGGCTAACACGTTGTAGAATATGGTAGGGTCTGAAATACCTCCGAAGAACCTTCTCACTGAGTCCTCGTGGCGGATGGGAGTCCAAATGCACACACACAATCTCCAAGGCGATCCAGTTCAGTGAAGAGCTCTTGTTTAACTCCCCGCATCAGAAAGCGCACCTGATTCTCTTCTGCCATTTTCGGGTGAGCTCTTCATAACAGCATCTTCATAGCTTCAACGAACACTACAACACCTTCGTTGGGGTGTTGGATTCGCGTCTGCAACAACCGCTCTGCTCGTTCTTTCCTCACGACAGTCGTGCACGTTTCCACAAATTCTGTTTTGAACATGCTCCATGGTGTTAGCGAGCTCTCGTGATTTTCAAGCCATACTTGAGCCGAGTATCCGAGGTAGAAAAACACTTGCCTCAGGGTTTTTTCATCATCCCATTGGTGGAAACTTCGGACGTGCTCCAGCTTCTCCAGCCACTCTTCAGGGTTTTCACCAGGGGATCCTCGGAATGATGGAGGCTCCCGAGGTTGCTGCAGTACGACGGGAGGATCGGCTTGGTTGGCGATGGTGCTGGTCGCGACGTGTTCCTGCTTCACCTTATCAGGTAGTAGACCGAGCTCTGGTGGGAGGCCTTGGTGTCGGCGGCTGGTACGAGTGCGGCTTTCTTGGCGATTTGCAGAGTGTTTCGGATGCATGTACCCAGCACTTCCACCAGATTTCAAGAAGTCAAAGACGACGCAGTTGTCTTCAAGCAAGACAAGCTTATGGGAGCGGAATTGTGCGCACCGAACAAGTCAAATAATACAGAGGCAACGAAGCAGCAGTCAGCAAAGCTACGTGCGCAAGAGAGCGTCGACCAGTCGAATACAGCGGCTCTGCTTTGTAGCCTTTTAGCTTTCGGCACGAGTGTTTCTGGAACTGTGTAGTTACATCCCGAACAGTGTAGATCAAAGAAGATTATTCTAGGCTAGTGATACTAGGGTGAAACGGTCTCCGTATCATAGTGAGATAACCCGTGCGGCATACAAATGGAGAATGAAACACGCGCTTTGCTTGAGACACCGAGAACAGAGCCGGGCGCTGCCAGGCAGTAAAACGAAAACATTAACAAACAAACACAAATAATGGTTCAAGGCAATATGGCCGTGACCACTTTCCCAATTCACTAAGAAATATTGACAAAGGCTCAAGCAGTTTATCTTCCCATAATAAGTTCAATGAAGCAACAGAAATCTGGAATATATTGCCAGAAACATCCAAACCACACCACATATTCGTAAAACACCTACACGTCGAAGAAGCTACCCAACTGCTCACGCCGCACATCTTCGACGCCAGCAAAAGGGCCATTTCCCACGCCTCTGGTGCCCCGCGCAACCAAAGGAGGCCATGGTGGAATGAGGTCTTTAGGCTGGCGTTAGAGGCCCATAACAAGGCGTGGGGTATCCTCCGTCGGTATCCCACGTCGGGTAACCTTTTATTGTTTAAAATGGCAAAGGTGCTCGGAAAACGTGTGCGCCGACAGGCGAAACCAGATAGTTGGGCCTTTTTAATTATTATACAAGAATGAACTCATACGAAGACACAGCCAAGGTATGGAGACGAATACATAAACTTAAATGAGAACAAACATACAGCCTGCCTCTGGTCACCACAGCAGGGGACTCAGTGGAAGACCAGGCTGTCTCACTTGCACAACGCTTCCAACATGTGCTAGTTCCGGACACCACACAAGTACTTTCGTAAAACACAAGAAATCGGCCGAAGAAGCCTTTACTTGATAACAACAGGTCAACAACTTCTTACAACTACGAGTTTTTACTGCATGAGCTGAGGGCTGCTCTGAGCACGTGTAAACCCTCCGATCTGTGCCAAGACAAGATCAGATATACAACGATAGAGCACCTACACAAAGGCACTCGTCTGACACTTCTCCACCTTTATAACAAGATATGGCTTTCGGGGCCAATTCCGAAGTCTTCGAGGGAGGTTATGGTTCGAGCTTTCAGAAAGGGGGGAAGGACTCTTCCTCTCCCGCAACCTATTGACCCATTGCCCTGACAATATGCCTGCGCAAGCGTCTAGAGAAGATGATAAACTGTAGGCTCATGTACTTCGTAAAGTGGAATGTTATTCTCGAGGGCTGTCCGACAGGCTTCAGCTGGGGGTGATTGACGAACGATAAACTCGTCGCCTTGACTCGCACATCAAGGATGCCATCGTGAATAAACAGTCTTGTGTAACTGTGTTTTTGCAACCTCGAGAAGGCCTATGACACCGCTTGGCGTTACGGGATTTTAAGTGACCTGAAGTCATTCGGTGTTCGAAAAACATGTTAAACACCGTTGTTAGTTACCTGTCGGAGAAAACCTTTCGATTGAGAGTTGGTTGGACACTCTCAAAGGTTCGCTTGCAAGAAAATAGCGTGCCCAAAGTGGAGTTTTGAGCTAAACTCTTGATAGTTTAGATGAAGTCGCTTCGAAAGGCATGGCCAACACAATCTCTTATTTCATTATGTAGAAGACGTTCAGATATCTTTAAATCATGTAATACGTCAATCTGTGAACGTCAATTCCATCTGGGCGTCACAAAACTTGTTAGCTGGGCATTCAAGAATGGTTTTGAAATTAACCCTTGAAAAAGCTGTTGCGTTGTGTTCTGCAGGAAGCGTGGGGCCTATCCGTACCCAGAAATTACTCTAGATAGTATGTCCATTCCTGTGAACAAGGAGCACAAGATTTTAGGTGTTTTTGTACCACAAACTTACATTCATTCCCCACATGAACGAACGTAAGCATAAATGTCTGAAAGCAATAAATATCTTTCAGGTTGTCTCCCAACAATCATAGGGTGCGGAAAACAGCTCCTGCTACTCTTGTGTACTGCTTTGGTTGGGTCTCATGTATAATATGGCAGTGTGGGGCATAGGAAGACGACTAATAGGGCATTGTGAATGCTTAACTCAGTGAATGCTTAACTTGCGTCGGGTGCTTTCCGCACTATCCGGGTCGAATGTCTGTACGTTACGTGCAACAAGTCGTGCCTTGAGAACCAACAAACGTACATGAACTTGCGTTATGCATTTAAAATTTTATCGCTGAACAATCATCATTTTATCCTGTCTGTATTAATACATCCGCATCTGTACAATTTGTATTTCGCCCAACCGTTCCTGTGCCCTTTTTTCTTAGATTTAGACAGCGAGCTTCGGACCTCAGCGTTTCATTTTTAGGCATGTACAGATCATCTTTTTCAGACATTTTTCATCTTGGCAAGCCTTTACTGGGTGTTGTGGCTTTTATTTTATCAAATATAACAAAACTCGGTTACCACAAACGACAATACTTTAGCAATTTCTGTCTCGGCAGTTTAAACACCCATGTTAAGACTTTTACGATGATGCTTATAAAACCTCCACTATGGTGTCTTGTGATGCTCATGGTCCGAATTTTAATACCACCAGAACCGTGAGCGTACACACAACCACTGTTTCAGCAGAAGCATATGGAAATTTCTTATTGTACAACACTTTGTTGAAAATCAAGTTCCCAATTTTGTCGTCTACACAGATTCCTCGAGTGGGGTCCCATCATGGTCATCCACAAGTACAGAAAAAGCAACACAGTTAACCTCGTTTTTACCACAATTATGTTTCTCTGTGCGAAAAAGCAGAAACTGGTCCTGTGCTGGGTCCCAGGACACGCTGGGATTGCTGGAAACGAGTTGGCAGAGGAGAGGGCCACTGCTGCTGCACTGAGGAACACTGTAGACATAACAACAGTATCCCATACAGACCTCAAACCACACATAAGACAACACTTGCGTAGAACACGACAAACACACTGCAGTGAACACAAAGACAACAAACTGCATGTAGTAAATCCATAATTGGGAGGATACACAACCGACTCAAATACCACACACATAGAATTAGCCTTATCAAGGTTACTGATAGGCACACAGATGTAACAAACTCCCACCTGCCTATTGCATCACCAAGACCCATTCGCAGCGGGTGGCAAGAGCGCCAACAGAGGTGATGAGGCCTGCCGTAGTGGAGGGCTGCGGATTAATTTTTTACCACCTTGGGATCTTTAACGTGGGCCGATATCTCGTACACGCCGGCGTTTTTGCTTTTCGCCTTTATCAGCAAAGCGGCCGCAGTGGCCCGGGATTAACCGCGACCACGTGATCAGCAGCGGAACGCCTTAGCTTCTAAGCAACCGCGGCGGTTTGACGCGGAATGTCCTCAACTCGCCATTTACGCGTGCCTACCAATAAATTCCTCTTCCCTCTGTGGAGTGAAGGTGCGTCTCAATTTGGCCCAACGGAAAAAGATAAAACAGGTAACTGGTGTTACATTCTGCACTTTGGTAAGGTGGTACTTAGCACAGTCCGAGCTTCGCGCCTGGTAATCAGAAAGGACAACGATTAGTTTTTGCTTTACTAGACCTGCGAACACCATGGTCTTGGGATTTTTTGGTTCAGCCTTGAACTTTTTACAACCGTGCTAAGAGCGTAAGTGTGGGTGTTCGGTGTCCCCGGTATCACCGTCGATTGTCAGTAACTTTGTATATTCAAGGATCCCACTGAGTAGAGCCCGATACCATTTAGTGACTGTACATCAGGCTTCTAATGGTTGTGGTTCTTGTCATTGTGGATCCACGTCTGCGTCTAGTTTGAGATGTCTGCTTTCCCATTTATCTTTGCGCGGACTTAGCGTTGAGGCGATGGACATGCAACGCAAGGTGAGACTTCGGATGTCCAGTTAGAGATAATGGTCAACAGCGTTGAATATCACTGTACTCAGGGATAAGTGTAAGAGAGGGTCGTCAGATACCGAACAAGCTGCTCAGGTTGCCCTATTTCTTGCTCGGAGCCATATAAGATATGTTCATTTGCCGCGCAATACTGGCAACGGGGTAATCGCCTTAAAGGAGCCATGAAGAGAAAATGCAAATTGGTTTTATTCGAAAGATTTCGTGTTTTATAGTGCCCCCAGCGCTTGTCCGGATACAAACGGTGCTTTATTCACTGAGAAATTAAACAATTTAGGTTAAAATTTTGATTTTCCCGCTCAATCGTGCGTTTTCGTGGTCCCAAGTGACATCACTGGAACCGACCGCTCTGCAGCCTAGAGTACCTTCATTCACGCATCCGCCGTACAGGGTAGAGACACGTATACGCTGGTGCCGCCATTTTCGGTTGCTCGCTCGCCGCCGAAGCAAGTCATTGTGTCAAAACCGCGCTAAAATTATCGCCGCAACGCGGTTTACTGAAGAAGTTTGAATCATATTGTCTGTTTCGCGTTGCTAGGTCTCGTGGGAAACGAAAAGAATAACGCGTTGAGCCCGTTGGCCCAATTGCGGCGGCACGGGACCGTTCAAAGGTTGTCTCCACCCTGTACAGCGGTGTTGGTTTGTTCCCGCGTTTCTTTACGTTCCGTAACCTAGATGGCGCCACCATACCGTGGCAAGCGTTTGGTTTGTTTTTGCCCGCATTTAAACCTGGCTTGTTTTTGTTCTGGGAGAAAATATTCGTTCCCTGAAACAGTGCTCGCTCGACAAATGGGGTCACGTAAGACACCGTTGCTTGCGTCAATCGTCCAGTGTCGTTTGAGACAACCCCAAGCCCTGTAGTGCTGTGCAGCTAAACCAAGCATGCTGTGCGCAGTACGAACAGCAGAACGCATCAGTACTTCTATGTTTACATGTGCTTTCGTAACTTCCACTGTTTGTCCATCATTCTTATTGCTTCGTAAAGAATGTGCCCTAAATTTAAGCGCAAATCGCTCGTTCGTCTAGTTTGTAAGTTCTACCTAATTTGCGTCTGCTTCTGCCAGCCTCCGCCAATCGCAGAGCTTAGCTCATGTGACGACATAGGTTCTGTTGCGGGAAATGAGCTGGTGGGTCACGTGACCATTCCCGTTTTTCCTAATTATGTAGCTTATTTGAGCGAGGTTTGCGTTAAAAGTGGTGTCAGTATGATTCTAACAAGACAATCTTTTGAATGAACCAAACTTGTGTTTTCTCTTCATGGCTCCTTTAAGCTCATCCACCCAATTCTTCATTTGCACCACTTCATAAGGTGGTGCGCTGCTTATAGGGTAGGGAAGTCAACTCTGACGAAGAAACCGGCCGATACCTTGTAAAGACCGTCGGTAAAGTAGGTGACCACCTGATGCGTGCTTCCACGGACAGGAGATCAGAATGAGGCCGGCAATAATCGAAAATCAACGATAAATATATTTGAACAGGGGAGTAACCCTCCAGGCAGAAGAGCATGAATATTGGCGAGAGTAACTAAATAGAGTACGAATGGGAGACAGTGAATGTTACGCAAACGGTACACACAAAGAGCGTTACCAACCAATGTTACAAATCAGATGAGCTACTAAAAACAAAAACAGTTCAATGCATATGTAAGAGGTGCCCTCCCTCAGTATTTACTGATAGCGCCGGTTGATGCAGTGCTCTACGGAGTCCACATTGCAACCTATGAAGCGTTGCTGCGGCGTAGGCATGGCAGTCCGATGAACAACACGGATATTCAAGAACCCGGGTGCACGTTGAAGTTTTCGAAGGCGAGGTTTCCAATGACAATACACGCATGGACAAAACCCACCACGACGTAACGGCATTCTAAGGATACTGCTTTGTCTAGGCATGGCGCTCCTTTTATTTATTAATCATTTGTTTTATTAGGTACTATAGGACACCAACTGGGCATTACTAAGGGTAGGTGTTGAAGAAGTAAAGAATCCGCACATCTAATGTGACATAGAAATACAATAGAAATACAATAAAACCACAGGAAGTGTAAAATGCAATTGAAAACTGCAGCTTACACATTGTATGCAAAAACAAGAAGTGCAAAAGTGGCCGAGAATCTGGTATTTTAAAAGCAGGAACACACATTTGTAGCCTACAAAAAGGTAGGAATTATACAAGTTGTAGATTATTTTGAAAGACTAAAAATGCGAGGAGTGTGGTTAGTAACGAAGAAGCGTCTGTTAAATCCAGTAGGCTAATTGATAAAGATTTGCATTTATTGATTAGCTAATACAAGGTGTGAGCTCTGATATTCGTTCGCGGAAACATTGGGTTAACATTGTGAGCATGGTCGGTGGGTGCAGATATATGGGTGCCTGAAGGATGAATTTGCGAGGGAATTGTGTTGGATGATGGTACATCCTGAGAACTGCAGCGTTGGGTTCACGGGGGGAAGATTAAGTTGGTCCTTCAAGGCAGATACACTCTGGTAGGAATCGCAGAGAATGCTAAAGAACATATAAGGGCCCACCCCAGTATGACTTACTATTTTCACCCTTGCTCACTCCTCGAAATATTGGCGCGGTTTGACGTTGGTAAAGCTACCCGGCTTTCGGACCAGTTTTAGATGTGCTCATGGTTGCGAAGCGGCGGCATTTCATACTGTTATTTAATTTGCGCACTCTCACTCGTGAATGTGCTGGATCTCTTGTTCGCGCCGGCGTCCTGAGTGAGGGGTTGACGCCCAAAACGGAGAATTCCTCTTCAGACCTCCCCGGGGGGAATAAAAAAGAACTGCTACAAGAATCTACCGGCTGTAGAATAATATTCATGGTCTACAATATCAATGAAAAGTTCTCACTATAATATTTCACGCTGTCACGGAAGTTTGTTTTATGCATATTTTTGGCCGTGGCAGGCAGCGAAAATTCTGGGGAGTTCTTGCTAAACGCGACTAAGAGGGATTTAGCTGGCGAGGTTCGAGCTGTATCCAACAAAACAAAGGCTTTTACGGATAATTTTATCCGGGGGGTATCTGGGGCGCCAGCGCTTTAGGGGCTGTTGGCGTATCCTCGTCATCGTCGACGTCGTCGTAGTCGTCGTTCATATCATGGTGTCACTGCACTAAAACACGGGAAACTCGTTTACGCCTCGCGCTGTAACGTACTCGCTCTACAAGAACACCGGGAACTCGCTCGAGCGCTTCGTAATGCGTACTACATAAAACACTGGGACGCTCGTTTACGCCTTGCGTTCGGCAGCTTTGCTGCTTAAAAGACAAAGACTTTTACAGCAAAGCTGTATATGTCTACCCCACACGTATCATCTTCGTTGGCAAAACGCCAAGGCGCGAAGAGTACACTTATACATTGCATGCTTATCCCCTTCCCCTTGTTTCACTGGTAGTGCACATGGCCCGGGATTTTCGCCATAATATCGCTGATTTGCCGAAGTGAAGTACAATGTGCATATCTACAATATTTAGCTTGCATCGATGTGTATGGTAAGTACACAACACTATTAGGATACCCCACTTTTATGAATACACACATAAGTGCTTCCTTCGGAAGCTTGCCTAGGGCCAATAAACGGTGCATATGGATCACCTGCCACTCTTACGGAAAGCGCCAGTGATACGGACAGTGAGGTATTTGCAACTTCCCCTAGGCTGACTTTCAGGCTTGATTTCTTGCTGGGAGAAATAATTTGTCGCATATTAAGTGTGGTTTTTTTTATATGCATACAGAAAGCCCTTCCCTCATTTGTGTAAAAGCATGGCAATACTTCTTTTTGCGTTGCTACTCAACAGTAGTTAGCACTGAAAAATAAATGTACACAGTCATTCAGAGATTCAGGTTTGCAAGAATCTTTGAAATCTTAAGTATTGAGCAGAACTGCATAATTTAGCACCTTAAAACGTAATAAATCTTCTCATGTTCTGGACTAAACGCCTGTATAGTATAAGCTGCTTTGAGAGACCAACGGTCACAAGCCGTAAATTTGAAAACAATATCGAAACCCACGGGTTCAAGACTTCAGTTATTAGCAATCCTCCTAGTTTTTATACAGAGGCTGTATTCATAAAGTTCGAGTTTATGTTAACGCCTGTGATAACTGCGCATGCAAGTAATTACGTTGACAGATATCAGAAGAACAATACACCTTCAGAATATTAAACATCAATTACAGGAAAAGGGATTTATTACTTTCTGTAGAAATAACAGGCCTTATCACTGATTGCACATTTTCAAGAAGATGGTTTACTTACCTCCGGAATTATTTTGCATTGAATTAATTTCTACAACAAAGCAGTACTGATTAACGTATGTGAATGTCCATTGGGGTGCAGGAAGTTGGTACCCTGGGGACTCTGCGGGATACAAGGCAAACAACGCTCTGAATAAAATTCCGAAATATTGCTCAACGTATTTATTGGTTCCTATTAGGCGTTTCTAGCGTGCTTGAGTGGAGGTATTTTTTACCATGTTGCCACTTGCCCAGAGATGACACAGTGTGTTAAAGCATTGAAAGGTAATGTAGGGAACTTTTGTCCAGCAATAAACTAGCAAAAAAGCAAGCGTCTAGACGCAGCCACCGAAGTAACCTGCAGAGAAGAACGTCGGCAAATAAAATGACCTCCGCGCTTTCTTTGCGCAACTTATTGGATTCGGTTCTTCTTGATTGAAACATCGCATTAGATGGAAAGATTTTGCGAAGAAACAAGAAGCGTGCGCTCGGTGCAAAGATCAACACGCTTTGTCTATCTAAAGCATTACCGGTAAGCTAAACAAAGGTTTAAAGAAACGTGTGCTTCGCCTGAAGCACAGTATAAGACGGCAATTCAAGTACAAGAACTGGCAACAAGACCTAACAAAAAAACGAAAACGAATTCTACTCGCAAATATAAGCTTGTAAGATTGAGCCTCAATAAATAAAACAATGTATTCGCTGCCTAGGCGGCCTAAAAAAGACTGCATAAATTTGAATCACAGTTACCGCACGACAAATAAAGCGGATATTTTGAAGAAACTATTGTAAATCTGATCAATGTTTATTGTTTATTTATCTATTAGTTTACTTAATTATGAAATTATTATTTATTATTTATAATTTAATTACTTGTTTATTTGCAACAATACCCTCACGTGCCTCTTGGGCGTTGCAGATGAGGTGTGGGTTATACAAGTTAGGAAGATGCTTGATATGGCGGGTTCGATGGTGGAGGATCAGTGATGGTGGGGATCGAAATATGCAGGTGGTTCCAATCCAATGCAGTTCTGGGTACGAAGGAATTGAAGCACAGGCTTCCTCTGGGAGGATGGCTATTCAACATTGAATTTGTGATGAATGCGTGAGGAAACATGTGAAGCCACTTCAAAATGTCGGGCTTGATGTCCTGGTAAGTAAAGTATATTTTAGGAAATAGGCACCAATGGCTTATTTAGCAAAAAGTGCATCCTAATTGAAGATTTACTAGGTGTTGGAGAGCAGTTGCACTCAATACATTATACAGTGCTCTTCGAAATAGATTCGATAGAGTAACAAAGAATAAGGAATGCTGGTCCCGAATTGAATAGGAATATTGTGGTATCGAACTGACGAGAGTTTTGTATAACAGTAGTTTTAAAGAAATAAGGGCTGGAGAATAGTTACGGTGCCGGAAGCCGAACGTGGGGTTTGCCCTACTGGTTGTGTAAACAAGCGTTTGCTATGAGGGTTATTTCTTCATGTGAGTACGAAGGAAATGCTGCGTATTAACACCGTCAAGTGAGCTATTGTTTGGTAGGCAAGTGTAGGGAAAGCTGTTCAGTTAGGGTGTATATCTCATGGCTTTCAAATTATGATGCACCTTCAGTGTCATTAACAATTCTTCACACCAAGAGGAAATGCTGTTTAAGTCAGTTTGAAGTATACATACCTTGTTACTCCGTTTAAAACACGTCCATACTCTCTATGAACTTATTCTCGTAATTCTGTGTATACGGAACGTCTCATTACGGTTACTCAGCCAAAAATAATATTACGCATTCTTGAGCAGTAAGCGCAATACAAAACTGGCTTTCGCGGTGTTCTTTGTTACGCGTAGATATGACCTCAACATTTCGGGAGGATCCATAAGAAGCCGCATTCAAACTGAATGTTTTAAACGCTAAGTAGAAAAAAAGCTTCCGCCTAATCCTCGCGATCGTGGTCGGAGTGCTAAATCCATGCCATCTGAACAGGTGTAGGACAAAATGGTCCCGGACAAAATGGTCCCAAAAAGCGTAGTCCCGATGGTACCGGACAAAATGACGCCGGAAAATTATGTCCCATCCCGGACAAAACGGTCCCAATTCCGCCTAAAGCGCATATGGCATTCTGGTGCAGATTATCACGGCTATTCAGTTCGCTCAATTAGTTTGGTAACTGATGGAATATTTTCCCGTGCTTGATCCTGGTTTAATATTTTTCTTATTGTGTCTTACTTTTTATGGTAGCCACACTAGCCCGTATTCAGCATCTTGACGACATAGTGTTTGGGCAGGCCTGTTGGCAAAGGCCGGTTCGTAACAGGGCAAAATTCGTCATGAGATGGTTTGTCAACGGGGCAGCTCATCTAAATAACCTGGTTGGTTTGTACTTTGGGTTGGTTTCAGAGAAAGGGTTGAAGAAAGCGGTATCCAACAAGAGAGAAAGACAATGATGGGAAATAGTAGAACATATACTTTAAATGGGGAGTGAGAATTATTTCTGTGCGCGAGTTTCTGGACAGCAAAATGTTTTGGGGCGTGCCTGACTTCTATTTTTTATTTCACTGTGACGGCCGCTAGGAGAAGCGGTACTAGGAAAAGGCCCATTCTTAGTTTTCTTTACAGGAAAACGTGAGGATTGGCTCTACCCGTTTGTCCGCAACGGCGATTCTTACCCCGAATTAGGTGAGTTCTTCATCTTTGGCTAATTATTGTTCGGCATTCGAGGGTACATTGACTATCTGACAAAGTATTTCGGAGGATATCAGTACACCAAATACAAGGATCTCACTTGCGGCGTTCGCTGGCGGCGTGTGCATAGGATCAGAGGTTGGAACGGAGCTGTTATCACGGAAGGCAGCAACCGTGAGCCACGAGTCTCACCGCCGCACACACGACTTCAGATACAGTGTTACCAGGTGTTTCTAAATTTGAGCTACATTAAAGACACTGCACGGGAGACGACAGAACCTCCAAGTGCAATATCCGCAGATGCCCTTCGCAACCTCCAAGAGTCAGCAAAGCTAAAGTTTCCAGCCGAAGAAACACTCAAGATAGACAAGCGTCGCCAAGGGAGCTCCTTGTACCTCCCAGCGCCAGCAAATCTTGCCAAGCTCGTCATCGATGGGATGTGGAAGACCACACGGAGGATTATCTCCGGAGCACTTCCTAATCTATGACACTGAGCCATGACCTCCCCGCAGGATAATCGAGTTCGCTGCAGCATAATGCCTGCGGCTACTATCCCCATGTGGCGCCATTTTTATCGATAGCTACTTCGCAATGGCTCCCAAGCTACTCATGGACGTTTACGTATGACACGTTCCTCTACGAGAAGCCGGCGTGCCAGTTGTGCACGCCTTTATGGAGAGCAAAACAAACAATGATACGGGGAACTTCTCAACGCTGTGATTGCCGCTTCGGAAGCCGTCGGTGCTTCGCCCGACCAGAACCTCGTGATCACTTATTTCGAGATAGCTGCCATGAACTCTTTGCGTGCTGTTTTTGGATAGGACTGCTATGAAGTTGGGCCCGACCGCGTGCAGAGCAATGAGCCGGACTACTGTCTACACAAACACACGCGTTATATTGAACAGGTAATTCAAACGGGCAGGCCTTGAAAGAGGAAAGACAATATTCACAAGACTCGCAGAGGACTGGCGAGGAACCGGTCCACTACAGTCCGCTGGAGCTGACACAATGCATGGAGCAGGGGCGGGCCGGTGTCGTCGCTGAATCGACGCGAGGTGGCATTCTGTATGGCGGCGACGATGATTAGCGGCGGGAGGAGTTAGCTTGGGCTCGAAACGAGGCCTCGCTGCCCGCACTCTGCGTCCGGGCAAAAACTTCGACGTGAGCGCCGGCGACGGACCTCGGGCCTACACCGCGAGGGCGCCGTCCTGCTGTCGTCTTTCCCAACAGCTTCCGAAGTCCTTCCTCGTCTTCTTCCTTGCTGGCCCGTTGCCTTCGGCAAGCGCTACCCCCCCCCCCCGGTTCGGTGGATTGGCCACCACATTGCACTGACCCTTCACTACACTACCCCCTCTTCAGAAAGTTCTTAGAAAGAACTATTCTCTACACGTAGGGGATGGATAACGCCAGTCAGTGTCGAAGAGTCGAAGAGAGGGTCTAACCACCAATCCAATTAGCAAAGTCACACAGCGCAGTCGAGTTCGTAGAAAAGAACACAGTTTACACACCAAAGTTCAAGCACGTCACCAAAACAGTTTGCATGGGTAGGAAACAGTTCAAGCAGTTCTCGAAGCTACCAGAAACAGAAACGTCTACGGCGTAGTCGGCTTGAGTGCACTAGAAGAACAAAAGAAAGTGTCCGGAGCTGTATACAGCTGGAAATTGTTGTCCAAAGACACACTTCCATGTACAGGCATGCGTCTTTGCCGAAAAAGCCTACGGTTGCCTAGTAACTCGGCACCTCTTCCTCTACGGGGAGCATGAACCTCTGCTGTGAAAGACACTCTGGTTGCCTTTCGTGCGCCTCTTACTAGGGTGTCTGTGTCCTGACAATCCGGTAGGAAAAAAGCAGGATTGAAATGCGGTGAATAGCTCACGTTTCTTCCGGGTTTGTGGCGTTCGCCTCCGTTGGCGCTTGCTTTTAAGGGGTTTGCGGGAACGGTTGGGTGGAGTTCCTTTACGTTGCGTACGACTTCGCGGGGTGATCCGGAAAGCAGTGGTTGGTGCTGTATAAAAGATGCCCACCCTCACACTCCCACGGAGTAATGAGCCTGTTGAAAATCGACGACGCGTTACGTGGTGGTTGTTTCTTATGCTGAACTTCCGAAAACATCCCGTCTCGAGGTGATTGGAAATCAAAAAGAAGTGTCTCTGCTGGGATGTGTGGCAATTCGGGGAGCAGACCGGTGTTTTCGAGGCCGAATGCGTCGCAGTCTCCTTGTGCCTCTTTCGTTTCCGCGGTCTCTTTTGGGAGCGCGAAAAGATCTCACTGGTGGCTGCGAGTCCTTTGGGAATATTTACTTCCAGGCCGCTGTTTGAGTAAGCTTCGAGAATAGTCCAACCCGGTGCCTTGTCATGCACGGGACCTTCCGCATTGCTGTCATTAGTCTCCGGTGCTTGCAAACCAAGCTCTCGATTTGTAGGCACTGAGCAATTAGCAGGGTGGATAGACGCGCAGCCTGGCACCTGTACGGGGGGTACGCGATATGTCGGCCGAACGAGCGAGGTATAAGCGCGATAGAGCGCGGCAATTTCTATTTCAGGGCGGCAATATTGCGTTATCCGCGTCCTTCCTTTCCTCGTACTCTCTGAGTACCTTCCTTTCCTCCTCTCTTTCCTTTGGCCTGCCATTGCTGCAGGATAGCATCTTTGTGGTCACCAGCGTCTCTCAAGAGAGCAACACTAGACACCACCCTGAGTCGCCTCGCCTCCCTACTTAAGGATAGCTCTTTTTTTAGCTTCTCCTTCTCCGTGTCGAAGTAGTTGCGGAGGACTGCACCTGTCAGTCCCATGTCTTGCCCCGCTTTCATTATTCTTTCCAAGCCCGCGATATACATGCTCGAATATTTGCGTGGTTGTAGGGCTAACAGTAACCGGACTCCTCTCTATTGATAACACGCGGATCCTGGCAGGCTGGCCACTTTTGTTGTGAAGTTGGGCCGGACCGCGTGCACAGCAATGAGCCGGACTACTGTCTACACAAACACACGCGTTATATTGAACAGGTAATCCAAACGGGCAGGCATTGAAAGAGGAAAGACAGTATTCACAAGACTCTCAGAGAACTGGCGAGGAACCGGCCCACTACAGTCCGCTGGGGCTGACACGGTGGATGGAGCAGG
Organism: Haemaphysalis longicornis; assembly: GCA_013339765.2. NCBI lineage: Eukaryota > Metazoa > Arthropoda > Arachnida > Ixodida > Ixodidae > Haemaphysalis > Haemaphysalis longicornis. The sequence goes on along the minus strand of JABSTR010002065.1, from coordinate 33,756 downwards.
GGCGGGCCGGTGACGTCGCTGAATCGACGCGAGGTGGCAGTCTGTATGGCGGCGCCAATGATTAGCGGCAGGAGGAGTTAGCTTGGGCTCGAAACGAGGCCTCGCTGCCCGCACTTTGCGTCCCCGGCACACCGCTCTTGGTTCGGACTCCGGCTTCTCCCGGCGGCGTCCAGGGTGGGTTGTCGTCGGGCCTACACCGCGACGGCAAAAACTTCGAAGGGAGCGCCGGCGAGGGCCTCGGGCCTACACCGCGAGGGCGCCGTCCTGCTGTCGTCTTGCCCGACAGCTTCTGAGCACCTTCCTCGTCTTCTTCCTTGCTGGCCCGTTGCCTTCGGCAAGCGCTACCTCCCGGGTTCAGTGAATTGGCCACCACAGTGCACTGGCCCTTCACTACAAGGACATCATCGTCCATGAGTGCTCTTTTCATTTTCTCCAAAGCACATAGAGAAAAATACAAAAGCTCTCGCTAGTGTCTCTTTGTAAGGGAAGCGACGCGTTTCGGCTGTTTGTTGGGATGATGAAAGGACTCGCGTTTTTACCTTTGGATGACGTCGCAAGCGGAATAAACTCTTTGCGGACGTTAGCCCTCCCTCGAACGTAAGATCTCTTGGACTACTTTGACAGCAGTTTTGTAAATGGTACGTTTAGACGGATACCTACAACAGGTGGAACATGGAATTTTAGATATGCACCAAGGTTTCCTCCGAGCGTATGGAATGTGCATCAAAAAGTAGGGACCGGAGACCACAGGACCAACAAAATTACGAACGCAAGAAACTGAACATTTTCTATCATGGTAGGCCATTGCCATCCCGCCATTTGGAACGCGACTCAAGCTCTACCATCTCAGCAATCTTCTATCGCTACAGTTCTGACGCAAGACCTGGCCAAACATTCTCCAAGAAAGAGGAAGGAGCGGGTGTACCACGACATGCAACATCGACTTTTGACCCTCTGCGCGCTGTACGAACTAGGCAGCTGCACTATTAGTGAAGTTTATAAGCGAGTGGGTCACATGAGCTTGTTCCCACATTAAAGATAGCTGATTTTTTGTTTGTACGCTTAAAGGGGCACTGGCACAAAAATTTTGCATCTTGTTTTTTTTTGTTGCGATAAGTAGCTAGTGACCTACTTATAACCTGTAGAAACCTCATTTGCTTCAGCGTGCGACGGGTTGTTTAATTAGAGGCATTTTCAATGCGGCCAGTCGCAGTTTCGGTTTCAGCGAGTGCCGCGAACGATGGATTTTGTGGATTTTGTGTGAACAAAGCCAACCACGTGACCGTCGGAGGGATATCACAGAGCAGAGCCACCGTAGCACTGCCGAATCCGCATCGACGGCAGTTTCTGCGAATGCCCCCACGTACTGATCTCGTGAGGCGCTTAATTAAAAAGCGACCGTGGATGTGACGCAGGCGCTGCGAGTGCAAATGCTACCGCGGCTAAAGAACGACGCGCGACGCTCGAAGACGGTGGGTGGCAAGACGCGCGTTGGGAGCAGCCGGCCGGTCTGCCTACAGGTCCGCCTCCAGCTGTGTTCGGCTTAGCACTGCGGCTGGATATTCGAGTGCCGCTCTCGTAAGCGGTGCAGATGACAATTTTTAATGCAGCCAGCCATCGCATCATTAACGCCTTTCTCATGTAAGCCACCATGGTCGGGAGTTGGGGACAATTTCGTGCAGCCGTAACAAGCTATTACTCGAGCTACCTGCGCCGGCCTGGGCCACTTCGCGGCCGTGGCCGCCGTCTGCACAGCGACCCGTGCGGCTAGCTAAGTGGGCTTTTCGTGCCTCCGGCGCGTTTTCGCATCCAATGGTACGTAATGAACAGTAATAAAAACAGAGTGCCTGGAATCTCTGTAGAACTTTGGTCACGGCAGCTGCACCGATGAGCTGACGAAATCACGGCGCCTCCGCCGCCAACGATCGGGTCGTTCGTTATCGAGAGCAGAAGCGCCGCCCTCCGGCCCTCCGATTGGAGCGGCGAGCCGGCGAAAAACGCCGGCAGTGCGGAGGCGGCAAACACAAACTCGTGACGTTTTTGATGTTGTTTATTTACACATATCCTCGGGATGTTCAACTTGCGCGTGGTCCTCTGCTGGCTTGTTCGGTTGCGTTTCGCATACTTTAAAATTGATTTTAAATATATTCTAAGCTGTATTCACCGCTGATATTTTGCAGATGATGTAAATGTGTTCCCACTAATATATCTCCGAAGTTATCTCGCCTTCAAAATTTTGTGTCAGTGCCCCTTTAAGACGAAAGTGATAATGTTTGACTAAAAAAGTTTTTCAAGTGCAATCATGGGTAATTCTACGTTAACTTATTAGAGTTATTCGCCTAACAAAACTGCAGAAACCGTTATTGCCACAACATATTTTTCACAGCAGCACATATGCCAGCACATAGGGTAACCGTATATGAGCGATGCAGGATCTCATTCTATCTCACTGGAGACAATATTGTGTCTTTTGGAAAATATTTAGAACAATAAATAGTAAATAAACAAGGAAATTTGTTTTCGCGCCCCAATGACGAAGAATCCTATGCGAGGAACTGTCCTATGGAGAATGATCTTATGTGACTAAATGACGAATCACAAATCGGCCCATGAAAAAAAACGTCATGTGAGGAATGGGCCTACACCCACATGGAAAATGTACTAAGGCGCATATTTATAATTTGCATAATGAAAACGTTACTATAACTTTTCGCAAGATTCAGATATTTCGTATGATTACCTAAAACGTCTTTGCTACAGATAACAAGGACTTTTTACTGGGTCAAAGGATTGACTTGGGACCATTTTGCCCGGGGTTTTCACCTGTGTTATATTCTGCTCCGGTACCATTCTGTCTGGGACCATATTTGTCCTAGACTACTGTGTCCCGGATCATTTTGTCCGGAACCACCATTTTGCTCGGATCCTGGTCTGAACAAATGGCGCGGCAGTGAAAACGCCACAAAATTGCACTCCACAAAACTCTGACCAGTGGACTGAGACAGAAAGGCTCTACCTTAAAAAGTGTGCTAATTGGGCAGGGGAGGCTGTTACTTGGCCGGGTCGGCAGACGCTATAGTCTTTCGACGTCTTTTGCAGTGTTCCGAACTAGGGCAGGCTAGGGACTACTAAGTCTCAATGATGTAACTGCGGATGTCTCCAACCTATGTCTGGATAGCTTGGAGCCCGTGTGCATGCACGCGGTCATGACTGACGTGTCGGTGAGACTACATTTGTGTAATTTGGGGAATCAGCGGGATCATTCGTCATAACTTGCAGGTCGAAAAAACAGCCGCGTTATCGGTGCAGCAAAGCCGTTTTCATTTTAGTCCTTTTTTGCTAGCGGCGCGTTCACAGCACTGAGTAAGCAGGCCTGCAGGCGTCATCAGACACATCTTAAAACCAGGCGACAGGGATCACGGTAATCTGTTAACAGCTTCTCCTGTGAACGCAATAGATGCGCTTGATTATTTTTGCGAATAATGTTCAATAAACGTTTGATGAAAACGTGGCAGCGGGGATGATGAGGCTTGCACATGGCAGCAGTGTAACGGGGTCGTCGAGAATCTGTACAGAAGTCTTCGGACTTAGGTTTCAGCATCATGGCGTAATCGAGAAAAACGTAATCGAGTTGGCCTGTAACAGAATAATAGAACCGTTGTCACTTAAAAAGTCCATTCTGATAATAATGTCGCGGGAGAGTTGGAACTAAAACAAAAATGTAGCAGTACACACGGAGTCATTAATGGTACAACGCGACGTGCACCTTTCGCTTTCTGTGTCGAGATGGCCTTTGGCTGAACGAATGTGCGAGCGGTTTAAGCTACTCGTAACCTTCTTCATCTTGAACACGTATGATCCGTTCTTTACTAAGTAGTAGGCTCCAGTGTTTGTCGGCATCACTACTCCATCGCCGTAGAATAGCTGGATTTCAGACCTGGTTGTCTGCGAGGTCATGGTCCATCAGGGTGCAGTATCACGGCTGGTGCATGTTGATCGTCAGTCGCTACTGGCTGCGATTGTAATCACCGTGTTAGCGACAGGCTTAGTTAGTTTAGGTAGGTGTCTTAGCGTGTGGCTGCCGTCGTATTCACGTCACAAACACCACGGCAGCGGGCTGTTGTCGCGCCGTGGCACTTGGTGTTCGGTAAGTCAATACGTCACTTGAGGTTTTTGATTTTTTGAAGTAGACGTTTACTTTGAGTAGAATCTGGCTTTAGTTTTTCCTACTAGAGATGACGGATCTCACACTCCTGAAGTCACTGCTTCCGGTTCGGTGATAGGCATCATATGGTTTGGGACAGGCATTCGTTGATCTTTCTTTGATGACCGGGAAATGGCGTGGATCATCAAGAGAGAAACCACGCAGTGCAAACCGCTTGTAAGGGCAGCACAAAGAACAATATTTTGGAGTTCTTCAAACGTCGGCCTGTATTGTGGTGTAGTGTGGTGTAGCACTCGGGGTAGTGTACTGGGCGACAGTGAACGATGGTACGGCGGGGATTTCTCCCTACGAAAGGCGGGAGCGCTTTATACACACAACGTTACCCTGCCATTATGTTTCACTTATATCCTACCAAAATTAACCCCAGAACTTGGGACTGGCCAGGCGAGGCTTCGTGCAGGAGAGAACAAAGTATCTTCTTCCTAACCTGGCAGGCCTACTCGACAAAAGTTTGGATGTGTACCTCGACGGCCCGCCTTGTGGTTTCCACGGCACAGCATGCGCCCTTGGAAAACATAAGACGAAATACCGCTGGCCCCGCGGTACAGTTAATGTAAAAACTGCGTACGGGCTGCATGATGGCCAGCAGGGGTAAAACTTGAGATGATACCTTGTGAAATTCTCTGGGCACTCGCTGCATCCACCGACTTTGTTATAACAGATTTCAATGCAGAATATGGCCTTTTTCCTACACCTAGAGCGCAGAGCCGGGTTGGGGCATGCAAACACTAAATCATAAATTACATTGCTCAATGTACCCAAGAGAGAGAGAGAGAAACAACATTTATTTTTCCAACATGGTTTTTAAGAAAAGAAGGCGGAGCCTCTTTGCCCCACTCAAACGGCGGCCAGAAGTCCTTGGGCTCCGGTGGAGTTTCGGCCAATTGAACAACCCGAATCTGTACGTCCGGATCGGAGCTGCGCAGAACGGTCTCCCACTGCTCCTCGGTCTTAATAATTAGCAAAGCCCCTAACGAATTCTTCTTCTGGGGGCATTCCCATATAATATGGCACAGGTCTGCCCTGCCTGTACATAGCTTACATTCGCTCGTGTAGAGCCCCGGGTAACAATGGCTGTACAGGACCGGATTGGGGAATGTATTTGTCTGTAAGAGGCGCCATGCTACAGACTGCCATTTGTTGAGAGTACATTGAGGAGGAGGATACTTAACCCGTTCGAATTTGTAATGAATATTTATGTTTCTGTTTGAGACCATGCGGTGCCTCCCATCCCAGCGTGCGAGAAGTGCTCAGATGTTTCCTCGACGCGATCGACTCGGTTAGCCAAACCTCGAGCCGCGTCGTGAGCGTGACCGGGAAAAGAAGAGTGTGCCGGCGTCCACACAATTTGGACCTGTCTCCGGTCTTTGAAGCCGACCAGAATTCCCTGTGCCTCGGACGAGATCCGTCCCTTTGCGAAATTTATAATTGCTGTTTTAGAGTCGCTGACCATAAATTTACCTTTCATGCCGGCCATCGCCATGGCAATGGCCGACTCTCCTGCCGCATCCGGCGATGACGTCAGTATCGTGCTTTAACGGTTTCCAAAGCTTTAACGGTTTCAGTATTTTGGCCGTTGGCCTGTATTCTCAAGCCGAGAATCCTGATTATCGTCACAACTGGAATGAGATTTCCATCAGCGAAAAGGTCTATTTTGGGGACTTCCGAGGCACGGTTGCGTCCTCTCATCAAGGGTTGGTAAAGCAACAACTCGGATTTTTTCGAAGAGCACGCTAGACCTCTCGGCTTCACGTATGTTTCGATTGCGTCAATTGGTATTTGGAGAATATCCTGAATTCGACCATCACTACCTCCGGAGACCCAGAGGGTGATGTCATCAGCGTAAAGGCTGTAATTCAAGCCTTCTATCTGATCTAGTATTTCAGGAAGCCCAGTCATGGCGATATTAAAAAGGAATGGCGACAGGACGGAACCTGTTCCCCTGCTACCCAATTCTATGTCCTCTGATCTGACCCCTCCGACAGTTGCATGAGCTTTCCTGTCGGAGAGAAAGTCTTTTATGTAATCGTAAGTTCAACGACCCACTTCCAGTTTTTGTAAGTTTTCTAGGATGGCCTCGCGAGCGATGTTATCGAACGGCTTTGTTAAGTCCAATCCCAAAATTGCTTTAGTGTCTAGGGACGGGGTCTTGTCTCCATCTAGGATCTCATGTTTGAGGCGTAGCGTTACGTCCTGTGTAGACCATTTGAGTCTACACCCTTTCATGGTGTGAGGGAAGAGCGCTCTGTTCTCCATGTAGGCGTTCAGTCTATTGAGGATGACGTGCTCCATCAGCTTGCCGACACACGACGTCAGTGAGATGGGTCTGAAGTTTTCCTGTCGTAATTTCTTTCCACGCTTTGGAATCATGACCACTTGGGCAGTCTTCCATTGCCGCGGGATGCTACCCCTTTCCCAGCATACATTAATGTACTTCGTCAAGGTTTCTATAGATTCGTCGTCTAGATTTCTTAAAATTTTGTTCGATATACCGTCGCGGCCGGGGGGGGACCTTGTCCGGAGATTGTCCAAAGCTGCCCGAATCTCCGTTGTCGTAACGGGTCGGTCAAGGTCTGTGCTTTGTTTACCGGTGTACCGTTTTAGCGCCTTCTTTCGGGTAGATCCAATGTACCTATCATTAATTTATTTGAGCAAGTCCTGCTCCGTTCCCTGATAAGTATAAACAATCTTACTCAGGTTGGGTTTCTGGGTGGTTCTACTTTCGGGATCGATTAGGTATCTGAGAATGTGCGAAGTTTTAGCGAGCCCCATTTGATGCTCCATGCCGTCGCACATGCTGTGACAGTTCTGGCGGTTGAGCTGATTCGCATAGTCCTCAATTTCTTTGTTTAAAACTGCTATTCTTCTGCGCAGGCTACGATTATGTTTCTGCTTACTGAGCCGTCTCTGCAGGCCATTCTTTGCTTCCCACTTGTGCAGGAGCCTGCTGTCAGCCACTTTCAGTTCGGCTTCCTCGGGAATGGTTTTAGTAGCTTTTTCGACGAATTTGAGTATATTTTTGATCCAAGACTCGATGTCATTGATTTCGCTACTCAAGTTCTCTTCTCTTCTGATATCGCGAAAAGAATCCCATTCTGTTATTTTGATCTGGTTACCCTTTAATTTGGAAGGACTGGCCTTCACAGTGGTGGCTATAATATAGTGATCGCTTCCGAAATTTTCTTCAGTGTTAAGCCAATCAGGATCCGGCATGTTCTTGATGAAGGTTACGGTCGGGGAGTGGTGTCGCGGCATACGCTGTTACCCACCCTAGTGGGATGAGCGGGATCGGTCACCAGAGTGAGACCCTGCTGCTGCGCGTCCATCCAGAGGTTTCATCATTTGGCGCCCTCCCTACCGTACCCCCAGGCTGGGTGAGGCGCGTTAAAGTCGCCTACTACGACGAGTGGCTGTCGTTTGACTATGTCTAAGATATTACGGAATAGGGTTCCGAACCTGTGCCTTTTTCTGGGAGTACTGTATACGTTTTGAACGAAAACGCTGCCTTCCCTTCCCATTTTGGTCGGCATGATTTGAACGAGGACGTGGTCCACGGTGGCAAAAGCGCACTTTGAAACACGCAGATTTTTTTTGATCCGTCAAGCTGTGCTGGTCATGTGGCCCCTTACTGTTTATTTATCAGCTGCAAAAGGCCCAGAAGATCTCTGAATGAGTCTGACGCTAGAGGAACACAGATTCCCAGGTACCACATGGTACCACCCCTGAATTGAACATAACAACCAATCATCTGAACAGGACATCCGACATTACCCGTATACGTGCGGTCTCGTTTGGCATAATACGGGGGTGAATTTGTTTCTTACGTCATCTTCACTTTGAATACATCCATCGAATAATAGATGCACATGATTCCATTTGAGATTGTTTAAGGAAAAACTGGAGATGATGACGCGTCAGCCCTTGCTGCTGCACGTGCAACACAATAACCTCAACGCACATATATACTGCTACCTTCCACGGTGAAAGAGGCCCGCCAGCTTGTTGTTTGTGTTGCCACCTGTTTTGAATTGCCGAAAGCTAAACGTCCGACGCCAAGGTGCCGGCTTTCAGTAGTAATCTGCCGTAACCCTTGATTCTGCTTTCAGTAACCAATCTAAGGTGTTGGCCAACGCATGCACGAGGACGCCCCCTAAGGAAACTACGGAATGTCATGCCTTGCGCAGCCGGAGACCTACGTCTGTTGTTTGCTTCGAGCGTTTGCATTTGACGTAAAATACGTTCTACTGTTTGCCACATGTATTGTTTTCGCGTCCGGATTACGCAAATGAAAAATTGGCGCAACGCTGGAGATACCGGTGAGCTAGTGGTCGGCCTAGATTTTCAGATATTGTTACATTTTGCTCCGTGTCTCCGCGTCCGCGGAGTGACGTCATAGCAGGTGAGGCTTTGTTGCGACTACGCAGCTGCGTGAAGGTCGTGCCGGGAGCGTAGCGATGAAGTTGTTTTATTGATTTTTTTAACGCCACTGGAGCAACCTCAAGCTTAAACAGCTTAGCTGTGTAACAGGTTCCTAATGTCACGAAATATGAATTGGTGTTTCTTCTGATTTGTTGAATTTGACGCGTGTGGGTGCACCTGGTAGTTATATTTGGGGTTTCTGAATGTCAGCCGGTTTGCATCTGCTGTTATAATTTGCGCTGGTTATTGTCGTTTCATAAATAAAGGGTGCTGCCGCGTGCTCACTACTTTGAGCGTTCATATTTGAGTTAACATGTTCCTAAAGGGACTGCAGTGGTTGCGATGACCGCTTTCATTTTTTCTTCCGCGACTCTAAGCACTGCGAAAGCGATAGCTACCGCCACCAGGGACCGGCACTGCGTGATGTTCTTCTCAGCAGACACAACTTTTCTTTTGCATCCTTCATTTCTATGTGGCTACCGAGTGTGTTCATTGCGGCAACTGGAGAAAGTCCGGCAAAAGCCCCTACACTGCTGTAATGGCGTAATTAGAGCAGTTGGAGAACGCCAAGACAGAAAATAGCAAAATCTTTCCACCAGGTTTCAAATTTGTGTGAATGGCAAAGTGAAGTCATTTTTAGCTGATCTACTACGCCCCCCCCCCGCCCATGAAAGCACTGTATGGGATGTTGTAGTAAGAACTTAGGGGACCCAGGGGGTAACGGCTTTGGTGGGGCTTAAATAAGTATCATGACGATGACGATGCTGATGGTGACGGTGCCTGGGTTGCCACGCTAAATGTTTGGAAGGCCGCATGCTACGCTCGCCAATCAGGGCTAAAATGTGCATCGCATTTGTTGGTTCCGGAAAAAAATGTTCTTCAATTGACTTTTAATAAAAGATAACGGTTATTACTAGGTGTATACTTTGGTACGTTTACTCGTAGATTCATGACACATTCATAAATAACAAAAGTGCCGCGCCGGCATGTAGCACAGTCGAAAAAAAAAAATAAACCATTTTCACCATAACAATAAACATTTTCCGCGTTATCAACGCACAATTTTAAATACGACGTATGTGTCAGTTTACACATTTGAACACAGCAATAGCTATTAGACCCTTATCCAATAATTTTAGTTTTAAACAAATGTTTACATTATTAAGAAAAAAAGCAGGGAATTACTGTACATAAACATAAGTTAGAACCAGAACGAATTCAACTTTTAAAGCACCGCTTTGCAAACTCGGCAATGCGCAACTCACTTAAAGAAAAGGAATATCTCTCAGCAGGTTTTTTTTTTCATTGGCCGTACAGTTTGCCGCACCAAAAGTCGAGCGCAAGCTGTTGATAACTAGCGCCAATATTGAAAAAAGCGCTCAAGAAATCCATGTGTCACACGAATAGTTAAGTACAACCAAAGAGCAACCTAAATTTTTCGGAAAACGAATACATTATCCTTTACCTTTAACGTTTCGAGCAGACCGCTCGCGCTTGTCTTGGCAACTGCAACACTGCAGATAGTGGAACAATTGGAGCACCACAGCGGAAAGTGTCTAAAAAATTCGGCCTTATAGGGTTCCAGTGGTTAGAATGCTTGTTTCAATAGGTCGTAGTGGCAATATCTCTCCTGAGAAATGGAATGCGCTTAATTGTTTATTGATTATTTGTTTCACTATCCTGAAAAGCACTCAGGGCGTTGCATAAAGGACAGGTATTGGTTGTGCAATTCACGATGTATTAGTTTTAAATGAAACAGGATCACGGTTGCTGGCAATGAAGGCCTTAGGGATTCTCCAGCCCGATGCGGTCGATGCAGATTTCGCAGCCCTTACGCTGTGCTTAAGTTGTGAGGAATTCCATTGAACGTCACCATTTTCAAAGTTTTACGGCCGCATGTGCTTGTGCCTTTGCTTTCTCTTACAAGTGTTATTGTGCTGCTCAGCACGAGGACGCGAGTTCGTTTCACTGCTACGGGGACCGCTTTTCTGATGGAGAGGGCAAGCAACAACGCCCGTGTGTTCGACATTTTGACAAACGTTAAAGATCCCCAGGTTGTCAAATTAATCCGCAGCCCTCTACTACGGCACGCTTCATCGCCTGTGCTAAGTCGGCGCGTTAAACCCTACAATAAAATAAAGATCTTTAAATGTTACGTTCTTGCGTAGATAACTTGCGCTCTGGTCGTAATCAGCCTGCTGGGCGGTCGAATAGTAATTTACCACCAATTTATAGATGTCAAATGCCAATGTTTATTGAGCCGCTACATCCGTGTATAAAGGTCACCATACGCCTGGGCAGCACTGCTTTTACCACGCACACAGTGTCCATACTGCCAGTGCTATTCGGCTTCTTGAAAGTGTTTTATAGGGGTGAAGGAGTTCAGATTTGTTCTTTTTAAAACAACGTTAAAGAAGTGAAAACAAAAGTCGAGATCACCTCCGTCGTGTAAGATAACATGTATTGGTGCCCCAAAAAGTAAACTGAGCCCTGTTTTGTGAAATTAAGATACATTTCCCTTTTACGTGGCTGCCAGCATAAATAGGATATGTGTTGTGCGATTTTATTTCATAATGACTTTCTCGAAAGGTCACCTCAATGTTGCCGAAAGAGCACATTGCGGTGAAATCTTCTGAAAATATCCAATCCGTCCCCAGGTATTTTTGGAGCACCTGTAGAGTCCCTAGGCGCATCAAAACCATGTCACGGCACTTAGCATTAGGTGTGGGATAACCGGCTGCTCTGGGGCCGTTTGTAAACATGGTTCACGTGTTGACTAGCAACAGAAGACGACAGTGGCCCAAGGAGGTTCAACCAGTTTCAAGCGATGCTCGGAAATCTGGCAATCTAAACACCGCCGCCGAAGGGAAAATAGGTAAACCTAAACGAACACGAATCGTTTCAATTATGTGGTCACATTACATTTGCCCTCATATCAAAAACTTGAAATTGGGGTCGCAGAGATCAGTTTACTTTTTGTATAAACACCAACAGCATGGTGGGAAAATGTGCCATGATAATCCATTGCAGAGGTAAATCCCCTAAAACGTGGTAAGGTTCTCCACAAGGTAGAGCACGTCAGCGCTCATTTTCAACCAGTAAAGGTATTTTACGCGTAGATACCGTCATTTTTGTGATTTATTATAGAAGCATAGATGCTGATTAGCAAGGCTGAAATCAGAGTTATTATATGCTAAATATGTTCCGCAGACATTACCCTCACCATAGCAGTGTAACAAGACATGTGTGCCTTTGATGATGATGATGGCTGGATGTTTATGGTGCAAGGCCAACTGGGGCAAAGAGCGCCAAAACAATAGTCATATATGAGGGGTCAAATCTTAAACACTAAGAAAAGTCAGCAAAACAAAAGTAAAATCACTAAGCGACAATGAGCATGGCTGGTGTATAGGGCGATGGAGTGATCACGCGCGGTATGAAATGAGGTCTAAAAATTGAACTACTTCTAAATATTTAAAAACGCACTTGATAGAAAACATGGGATCGTCAGACAGGAAAAACGCTGGGTGTAGTGGGTCGTGTAGTCTGTATAGCTGTGGGAAGTGTTTGCGTCGTGTTGTGTGAAGTGCTTTGCATTGACTGAGTATGTGAACTACAGATAGGGCTTCTCCATACCTGCCACACTGGGGTCTTGAAGACCCCGTGAGGAGATACGAGTGTGTGACGTGTGTGTGACCTATCCGTAGCCTAGCAAGGGCAACTTCTGTGTATCTGTTGCGTGTGTCAGTGGTGTATGGTCCCAAGCGTGGTTTTATACATGTAACTTGTTATCTGTTTGTTCACTCCAGTGTGTTTGCCATCTGTTGCGAAGTTGGTGTCTGATGTGTGGCTTCATGTCTGTGTATGGCACTGTTGCTATGTCCATTGTATTCAAGAGTGTAGCTGCAGTGGCCATTCGATCTGCGGTTTCGTTCCCGGCAATTTCAGAGTGCCCTGGAACCCAACCGAAAGTTATTTGAAGGTTTGATGCATATGCAGACATGATAGCCTTAAAAACATGATTGATGACAAAGTTTTCAGAATGCTTTACTGATGCAAGTGCTTGTACAACGCTAAGAGAGTCCGTGTACACGATGAATTTTAGGATTTGATGTTGAACTATGTGATTTATTACCATCAAAATACCGTATGCTTCCGCTGTGAATATACAAAGGTTCACTGTTTTGCTGACGTGAAAGTTTAGCCCTTGCGCAGCACAAGCCACAGCAGTTGCAGTCTTGGACGCATCACTGTAAAACTCTTCACAGCGGTACCTATGCTGCACAAACAAGAAATGCTGCAGAATCGCAATCCTTGGTAACCTGTTCTTGCTAAACTGCATGAAAGACAGGTCACATGACACAGGGCGGAGATGTCATGGTGGAATTGAATCAATGATGGGCGTCTTGTGAGTGCCTGAAAATGAGACTTCTAGCTCAGAAGCTTCTTCTCGCACTCTTAGAGGAAACGGCATGGAAATTGATGGACGATTTAAAAACAGTTGCTGTGAGGATGTATCATTAATTGTCGGAGTAAAAGGATGATTTCTCATAGACACAATTTTTGAGGCATATAAAACGTCCATGTACACCCTCTGGTGATCTAGGGACGATTTATTGCATTTTACATAGAGACTTTGTACAGGGCTAGTGCGAAAAGCACCGCATGCGAGGCGTAGCCCTAAATGCAGCACCGGATTTAGCATTTTTAGTGCCGTTTTTGTTGCGCACCCATATACAACACTGCCGTAGTTCAAGCGGGATCCCACTAGGGCGCTATAAACCCGCATAAGGAGTTGCCTGTCTGCACCATACGACTGGTGGGAGAGAACTTTGAGAATATTCATAGTTTTTAGGCATTTTTGCTTAAGATGTTTCAAGTGTGGAACAAATGTTAGCTTGTTATCGAATATTATGCCTAAAAACTTGTGCTCCTTTTTAACAGGAATTGAAGCGCCATTCAGAGTAACATCTGGGTCCGGATGGATCCCGCGCTTTTTGGAGAACACAACACAAGAACTTTTTCTGGATTGAGTTTAAAACCATTCTTGTCTGCGCAGCTGGCAAGTTTTTTAACACCAAGCTGGACCTGACGTTCACAGATTGACGTATTACAGGATTTAAAAGATATCTGTACGTCGTCTACATACATAGAGTAAGAAATGGTAGGTGGCAATGCCTTACCAAGAGAGTTCATTTTAATTATAAAAAGAGTACAGCTTTGAACCCCACCTTGCGGCACGCCGTTTTCTTGCACATGAATCCTTGACAGTGCGTTACCAACTCTCACGCGAAACGTTTTTTCGGACAGATAACTAGCAAGAGTATTGAGCATATGGCCCGAAACACCGAAAGACTTCAGGTCACTGAGGATCCCGTAGCGCCAAGCGATGTCGTAGGCCTTCTCGAGGTCGAAAAACCCAGTTACGCAATACTGGGCATCCTTAATATACTATTCAAGAGCTACGAGTTGCTCATTCGTGGATCGCCCCGCCCTGAAGCGTGCCTGGCAGCTCTTGAGAAGACCGTTGTACTCAAGGAAGTACACGAGCCTGCGATTCATCATCTTCTCGAGAAGCTTCCACAGGCAACTTGTCAAGGCTATAGGACGGTAACTTGAGGGGGACGACGGGTCGTTTCCTTCCTTCAAGAAAGCCACTACTATGGCCTTCTTCCAAGAGTGTGGGATGTGCCCCGAAAGGCATATTTTATTATATAGATTCAGAAGTGCTTCAAGTGTGTCTGCGTGTAGGTGTTGTATTATTGTATATGTGATGTTGTCTGGGCCTGGAGCTGAAGGTTTACACATGCTCAAAGCAGCCCTCAGCTCATGCAGTGAAAACTCTGAGTTATAAGAAGACGTTGACCTATTGTTATCTACTATAGGCTTCTTTTCGGCCGTTTGTTTGTGTTTCATGAAAGTGTGGGTGTAGTGTTCTGAACTGGACACGTGTTGGAAGTGTTGTGCAAGTGTGTCAGCCTGGTCTTCGAGTGTGTCCCCTGATGTGCTGACCAGGGGCAGGCTGTGTGTCTGTTGTCCTTTGAGTTTGCGTATACGTGTCCATACTTTTCGTGTGTCTGTGTAGGAGTTAATTGATGTTATGAATGTACGCCAAACCTCGTTTTGCCTCACGGCGCACACGTTTTCCGAAACGCCTTGGCCCGTTTGAACAAAATGAGGTTACCCGACGTGTGGGTATCGACGTAGGATACCCCACGCCTTGTTCTGGGCCTCTCGCGCTCGCCTACAGTCCTCATTCCACCATGGCCTCCGCTGGTTGCGCAGGGCACCAGAGGCGTGGGGAATGGACTTTTCGGCGGCGTCGAAGATGTGCACCGTGAGGAGTTGGGTAGCTTCTTCAACGTGTAGGTCTCCTATAGATGTGTGGTGTATTTTGGATGTCTCTGTAAATGTATTCCAGTTAGCTCGTGCTTCATTTAACCTAATATGGGGAGATGGACTGCATGGCCTTTACCTATGTATGTTAGTGAGGTGGGGAAGTGGTCACTGTCGTATGGGCAGTGCCCACACCCCACTCGAGAAGAGGAAAGAGAGCTGCAGAGCCAATAGCCAAGTCAAGATATGAGTATGTGTTGTGTCCTATCTTATGGTATGTAGGCTCTTTATTTTCGAAAAGGCATGCTCCAGAGGATGTTAAAAACTTCTCTATCAGGCGACCTCGGGCATCCGTGCGAGAAGAGCCCCAAAGAGAATTCTGTGCATTGAAGTCGCCTGTTAGGATGTATGGTTCAGGCAGCTGGTCGACCAGCACCTCAAAGTCAGAGCTCAGAAGTGCAAGATCAGGAGAGATGTAGATGGAGCATACCGTTATCAACATATGAAATATTATTGTGCGGACGGCTACAGCCTCAAGGACGGTGTTCAAGGTGACAGGGTGGCATGCTAAGAATTTGCGGGCGATTATGGCCACACCGCCAGAAAAATGTGTAGAGCCAGCCCTGTCCTTTCTGTATACCAGGTAACTATTCAAGAAATTTGTGTGCTTGGAATTCAGATGTGTTTCCTGAACACACATTAAACTTGGCTGATTGGCATGCAGAATCTCATGCACGTCGTCAAGATTATTCGGAAGGCCTCTGCAGTTCCATTGAACTATGTTTTCTCTTCCCATTATTATGTGTTAGAGCTACTGGAGTGTGACTATTTACGTAAGGTCTTCCGGGGCTTGCACTCTTGGGAGAGGCTTTTTTGCCTTCTCTGGAGGTTTCGATGGAGGGACCCGCTCCTTCCTCTGCAAAGCAGACAGGAAAGGTCCCACATTCATCTCATCATCAGATTTGGAAGGGGTACCCGGCGTACCGGACCCCCCCGACTTGGCACCCTTTCTGGTGCCCTTCGTTTGAGCTGCGACCACCGAGGGCGTCAGGAGCGCCCCGGGTGGCACAGGCGGTGCGGCGAATGTGGGAATTGCTGCAGCTTCCTCCATCTCTATCTCCTGCGGGCCCTCGCGTGTGCTTTGGGCCGCTGGAGGGGAGGAAATGGGGGGGGGCAGCAGCATCCCCACCAGACGTGGCTGCCACCACAGCCGCTGCTGGCTCAGCAAGCGGTTCGGAGGCGGGTTGGGCTGCAAGAGGCAGCCCAGGGCGGGGAGCGAGGCGGCGGCGGGACCAACTCTCGGTACTAGGTCCCTACCGAAACAAGACGCCGCTCCACCTCCCGGCGAGCTGCGTCGGCGTACCTCACCAGTGGGAAAGAGGCGAACCTCTTTTGCGCCTCTGGGAAGGTGATGTTTTCGGTTACTTTAACGTTAAAGATTTATTTCTCAAGATGAAACTTTTCACAAGCGCGAGAGTATGCTGCGTGTGGACCCTGGCAATTTGGGCAGCTGAGGTTGGTTGCAGTGCAGTTGTCAGAGAGATGATCATGCTGGGCGCATTTGGCACATGTTGTTCTGCCGAGACAGGAGTTGGTACCATTCCCTAACATCTGGCACTTGAAACAGCGCCGCGGGTTCGGGATGTACGGCCGGACAGAACAATGGATGAAACCTGCGTTGACATGCTCGGGCAGTGTGTAGCGGTCGAAAGTCAGAATTAGATGTTTGGTAGCTCTTTTTTGTTGTCTCTCCTAATGACGATGCGCCTTACTGCTGTCACGCCTTGGTCTTTTAGGCCTTCGAGCAGACCAGTCTCTGTCTCGGTTAGGACATCTGACTCAGATATCACATTCTGGGAGCTGTTGAGGCTGCGGTTGGGTGTGACTCTGATATCAAGGTCTGCCATGCGGGTTTGGCTGATGAGAGTTGTGGCTTGCTGCTGCGTGTTGACCTGAAATAAGGCTTCACCGGTTCTTAGTTTTTTAGCATTGTACCTCTTGCCAAGGATGGCTTCAAGAAACTTCGATACAAGGAATACGGATTGTGAAGAAAGAGGCTTAGATTTGTCAACAGATTCAACTATCAAAAAACGTGGGTAGTTGTCGGGTTTCCGGGAGTTGATGGCAGGAAGAGGTGGAAAAGATGCTTCGGTTCGGACCCTTTTCAGGGTCCGATCAGGTTTGGAGGGGGTTTTTCGATTTACCATATGGCATAGGAAAAAGCAATGGACGGGGGTACTTCCTTCGCTCGGATTACCCTGATACCGAGAGAGTTCGCGGAGCTCCCTGCCTGGTAAACAGACAGGGAGCCCATCCGCCGGAGCTTGACCTGGGCTCCGACGGCCACCGTTTCAGGTTTCTACCCTTCACCTTATAAAGACATCACCACGGTAGGCCACAGCTTCTGTTTGGGGGCTCGGGTCCGCGGTATCGCCAGTACCGTCACCATGAATACTCAAGGTGCCCCATGCGGGGCATATTATTAGTTGCATACTTATTAGTTTTAGTGTTTGTGTAAGCTTTTTCAAATGTATACAATGTTTGTACTGTTTGAACATCTTTGAACATCCAGATGTACTACTCCCCTCAGTAATGCCCTCTGTGCTATGCGGGTACTGAAATAAATAAATAAATAAATAAATAAATAAATAAATAAATAAATAAATAAATAAATAAAAAATAAATAAATAAAAATAAATAAATAAATAAATAAATAAATTATAAAAAATAAACAAAGAAGAAGAGACAGCGACCGGAAGCTCTAGGTTTCTGGCGTTTTTTCTGTGGGCTGGAGAGGTTATCAGCGATCGCTTCTGCAGACACACAAACGTTGCGTGTGGCGTGTTTGTTTTGTCGGAGGCACACATTCCAGGCCATGGTCACGGAAAAATTGACTAATTTGAATTTTGCGACAATAGCGTCCATTATTCGACGGGTACAGGCTGGTGAAACTACGTCGGGTACAGAGTTGCTCCAAATTTCTCCCAGCATTTTTGAGCGCAAATGCACTGGAAGGGCAGAGAACATGTCATTTGCAAAATGGTATTTTTGCGCTGCTTCAGAGGAGACGTGTTTATATACTGAAGACGACTGCGCTTAGTGTCTCGAGAATGAGTTTAGAGATCTGCCAGCATCTGTCAGCTACTGAGCACAATGTCATTGAACCGCAAGTCACCGATATGCTGCAACGAAAAGTTATTCAGCCATCCAGCCTCCCCTGGGCATCACCGGTTGTCTAGGTCAAAAATAAAGACGGCTCCATTTGATTCTGCCTCGATTACCGACGCCTCAACAAAATTACCCGTGAAGACGTGTATCCCTTACCACGTATAGGCGACGCTCTCGACTGTTTGCAAGGCGCCGAGTATTTCACATCCTTAAACCTGCGATCTTCCTAATGGCATGTTCCTATGGCGGACGCTGATCGCCCCAAAACGGCTTTTATTACACCTAACGGTGATGCGAGTTTAACGTTATGCCGTTCGGCCTCTGCAATGCTCCAGCTACAGTTGAGCGCATGATGGACAGCATTTTGTGTGGGTTGAGGTGAAAAATATGCTTGTGTGAAATAGACGATTCTGTCGTGTTCTCTCCCAACTTTGACACACACCTACAGAATCTGGAACAAGTTTTCAAATGCGGCACTTCTGACCTAAACGTAATCTTAGAAATGCAACTTTGCTGCCCGCAAGCTTACCGTCCTTGGCTTCGTAGTTTCGAGAGAAGGCATCCTAACGGATTCTGCTAAACTTCGAGCCGTCGCAGAGATTCCCAAGATGAGAACTATGAAGAAGCTGTGCAGTTTTATTGGGCTCTGTTCTTGTTTCCGCGGTTTCGTTCGTGACTTTGCCTCTATTACTTTCCCCTTGACTATCGTTCTCGGGAGAGGCACGGACTTCTGTGCTTGGTCGCCAGCCTGCGACAATGCATTTGCCCGGCTGCGCGAACTGCTTAAAACGCCACCCATACTTCGACACTTCGATTCCTCAGCAGCTACCGAACTCCACACCGACGCCAGAGGTATCGGCCCGGGTGCTGTTATCGCGCAGTCTAAACAGCAATTTGATGAATACGTTCCTGCATATGCCAGCAGCACTCCTGCTAAAACAGAAACGAATTATTCAGTAACAGAGAAAAAGAGTGCTTGGTCATCATATGGGTCATCGACAAATTCCGCCCGCACCTACAATACGCAATGTAGTCTACTACCGGCTTCTCGCAGTTTCTTCTTCTGTACCGACATGAACCGACTCGCACTCTTGACACCATACTCCCTTACAGAGCGGACGCCACTGAATATTCGCATGTGTCTCAAGTATCCTCATATACCAAAGAATGTCGTCGTCAACTTGCCCGCTCACTTAGTTCCGACGATCAATTTGCTCAACAGAAGCTCTTTTACAAGGACCTACCAGACGTGGCTTTCTCCCACGATTCACTGATGTGGCTGTGGGTGCCATCATCACCTTCTGGACAATGCCGTAAGTTTCTGCCTAACTATTAGAGCCTTTTCGGGGTCCTGGAGTGCACCTCGCCCGTTAAATACATCGTCGAGCCAGAACAGCCTTCATCCGATGAACGCCGACGTGGAAATGGGAGTGTTCATGTGCAACACCTAAAGGAATTTATCGCGCAACTAGGCAGCCAGGATTGCTGCTCTTCAGCGGGGTAACCATAGTTACCCAGGTAACGGAAAGGACAATCTTCTGTTTGGGGTATGCGCCTGTGCGAGGACAGTACAACAGACATTCTTCCCTCCCTGGGCATGCACCAGGGTCTGGACACTTTCATGGTCCAATTTTGGTCACGCCCTATCGCTCCCGCTTGCTTTGGCACCGCTCATCGTCGCACCCCTATCTATCGTACAATACATACAATTTCATTATATATATATATATATATATTGTAGTGGGGTTTATTGACAGGGCGTTATAGCGAGGTCTTACTGCCGTGAAGTCCAAACGGGTCAGAGCGAGCTCTCGGCGGGTCTCAGAAGCAGTCTCGCGCACAGCACTCTCGGTGGGGCTGCCAGTCCCAGATCCAGGCACATACCCGCTTGTGGCGGATTGTCCCATATTCGAGCACATACCCGCTTTGGGGGAATTGTCCCGATACTACGCACATACCCATTTAAGGAAGTGCCCTTGCTGCTCGTAGTATCTTCATTACAATCACCCCCCGGCAAAGAGAGACGCCATCCTGGCGGCTCAAGGCGATGCGACAACGACGGGGTCATAGTAGGGGTTTATGCACTGTACGTGAACTGTTTTGCGCCCACGGCAACGAAGATCGGTCGTGGCAGTGATGGGCTCAACGACGTAATTTACGGGGGACGTTTTCTCGATAACTCGGTAGGGTCCATGGTATTTAGCTTGGAGTTTTGGTGAAAGACCGGGTGTCTTGGACGGAATCCACAGCCACACGAGGGATCCGGTTGCATAGGTAGGTGCGGTGGCTGAAACGTCACGACGAGATTTTTTGGCCGCCCTTGTTCCGCAGCGGTGAAGGATCGAGCCAGTTGACGGCACTCTTTCGGCATGCCTAGCATATCTCGGAAACGGGCCTGCACTCCGAGACATCGGGACGGTAGGGCAGGATGGTGTCCAGGGAGGCCGGAAGGCTCACGCCCATAGAGTAGAAAGAATGGCGAGAAGCCCGTCGTAGTCTGCGTCGCCGTATTATACGCAAACGTGACAAACGGCAGAACCAAGTCCCGGTTTGAATGGTCCGAAGAGACATACATCGAAAGCATGTCGCAAAGCAGTGCGGTTAAATCTTTCGTTTAACCCATTGGTTTGTGGGTGATACGCTGTAGTTTTCTATGAACGACTTGGCACTGGGTCAGAAGGGCTAGTACCAACGTCGGATAAAAAGACGCGTCCTCTGTCGCTCAAGAGCTCCTTGGGCGCGCCGTGGCGCAAAATAAACCTTTGCAGGAGGAATTCTGACACATCACGCGCCGTGACAGTGGGGAGTTGGGGAGTGCAGCTGTTTCCGCATATCGGGTAAGATGATCCACTGCAACGATGATCCAACGGTTTCCTGAGGTTGTGCTCGGGAGGGGGCCCGTAGATGTCGATCCCAACGCTGGTCGAAAGGGCGCGCCGGGCATGGTAGTGGCTGTAGAGGTCCGGTAGGGATGTTGCGGCGGAGACTTGCGGCGCTGGCATTCGAGGCAGGAGCGGATGTACTTTGTAACAAACGTGTACATTCCGGGCCAGTAGTAGCGTATACGCAGCCACTGATATGTCTTGAGGACGCAGCGTGGGGCACTTGCACGTCAGCGTGGTTAGGATGAGCAGACAGCGGAACGCAAATGACGCGGAATAACTAGCACCATTTGCGGCCGTCTGCGAAATAGTTGCGCCGATATAGGAGTTCATCACGAACCGGCGCAGTGTGAATCCTGGCGACGGAGTGCACGGGACGCCGAAACTGTGGACGGACTCGACAGGTATTCCAGTATGGACGCAATCCAGGGGTCTTTCCGCTGCTCTGCAGCCATGTCGCGGATGTCAAGTGACGCCAGGGCGCAGTCGAGCGAGGATATGCAGGCATTTTCTGATTCTAGGGGACATCTAGAAAGGGCATCGGCGTCCGTATGCTTGCGGCCGGACCGACACACCAACGCGAATGTCCGTACTCCGGGAGGCCGGAGAGCCCAACGGCCAAGTCGGCCGCACGGGTCTTTTAGTGACGACAGCCAACACAACGCGTGATGGTCCGTGACACACGTTATACGGGCGTCCATACAGGTAAGGGACGGAACTTGTGAATCGCCCAAACGATCGCCAAACATTCTTTTTCGGTGGCCGAGTATTTTCGCTCCGCCTTTGTGAGAGTACGGCTGGCATAGGCAACTACATACTCCTGTACGCCGTCTTTTCGTTGAGCCAGTACAGCGCCAAGACCGATACCACTGGCATCAGTGTGTACCTCAGTTGGTAGGAGGGGGTAGAAATGGCGTAGTATTGGGGGGGCGATGTAAGCAAGCGCCGTGAAAGACACAAAAGCTTCCTCGCAGTCAGGCGACCAGGTGACAGCTTCTCTACAGGGATCCATTGAGAAGCTTCGTCAAAGGTTCGATGATGGTGGCGAAGTTCCGGACAAAGCGGCGAAAATAGGAACATAATCCGACGAAACTTCGTAGGTCTTTAATCGTGGCGGGTTGCGGAAATTGGGCGACGGCGCGAAGCTTCTCCGAGTCGGGAAGGATGCCATCTTTTGAGACGACAGAACCCAAAATGGTCAGTTTGCGAGCAGCAAGCGGCATTTCTTCAAGTTCAGCTGTAATCCAGCAGACGTGAGGCACGTCAAGACCTGTTCTAAGCGCTCAAGGTGAGTGGTAAAATCGGGCGAAAACACGACAATGTCGTCTAAGTAACAAAGGCATGTTTTCCACTTGAGGCCCCGTCAGAACACTGTCCATCATTCTCTCAAATGTTGCGGGCGCATTGCAAAGTCCGAAAGGCATGACGTTAAATTCGTAAAGTCCATCAGGTGTCACGAAGGCAGTTTTTGAGCGATCAGGTTCGGCCATGGGAACTTGCCAGTAGCCTGAACGTAGATCGAGAGACGAGAAGAATTCAGCGCCTTGCAAGCAATCAAGAGCGTCATCGATACGAGGTAGCGGGTAGACGTCTTTGCGGGTGATTTTGTTCAGACGCCTATAATCGACGCAGAACCGGATGGACCCATCTTTCTTCGTGACAAGCACGACGGGCGATGCCCAGGGGCTTGAAGAGGGTCGAATGACGTGGCGCGTGAGCATGTCAGCGACGTGTTCGTCAATCACACGCCGTTCCGCAGGTGAAACACGATAAGGTCGCTGCCGCAGTGGGGCGTGGGATCCGGTATCGATTTCGTGGGCAACTGTCGACGTGCGGCCCAAGGCGGTCTGATGACAGTCGAAGGATTGACGGAAGCGATCGAGAACGGCGAGGATTTTGTCCCGTTGTGCTGGGGTGAGATCGCCATCGAGGGATCGTTGAAAAACATCGGGGTCTTCCTTGAGATGAGGGCTGAGGACATTCACCGAAAACGAAGATGTTTCCTCCGGGACAGCCATGATCAGAATGGAGTCGAGAGCTTCCACGTATTCCAGACAGTCCCCACGATATAATGTTGATGGGCAAAACGATGGATTGCTGACAAGCATAACACTGGACCCAGATTAGACGTCGAGGACAGCAGCGGGCAAAGGAAAGCATTTCCGAGACGAAAATACACTCGATGGCGTGAAAACAACAGGGGAATCAGGGGTGACGTCACAAGAAACAGGCACAAGCACGGAGGAATGGGGCGGGAGAGACGTGTCGTCCATCACGATTAACCTCACGGACACGTCAGTCGATGGTGGTTCGCATGACGGAAATAGTGCGACCTCTGCACGAGCACAATCAATGATGGCGTGATGACGTGATAAGAAGTCCCACCCGAGGATGATGTCGTGCGAACATGACGGAAGGACAATGAACTCGATGACGTATGTGATGTCTTGTATCGCTACACGAGCGGTGCACATGGCTAGCGGTTTAACCTCTTGCGCGCTTGCGGTTCGCAGAGTAAGGTCGGAGAGTGGCGTTGTCACTTTTCGCAATGAGCGGCAGAGTCGTTGACTTAAGACGGACACAGCGGCACCAGTATCGACAAGCCCTAATGCGGCTACACCTTCAACGGTCAGTTCAATAACATTGGCGGGTGAGAAACGAGGACTTCGGCATTTAGACGTCAGTGCAGTTCTTGCCTCGGGAACTGCAGCCGTCAGTTTCCCTCGGTGGGTGGATTCTGGCGAGGGCGCATGGGGGAAAGGGAACGAGAACGCGGGGACGAGGAGCGGCGGCGCGGAAAGGGCTGCTGGTCCGCAGGGTACGAACTCGGTGTCGGGCACGTGTCAACACGAGCGAAGTACTGCTGCGGTCCATAGGCGGGCGCTTGATACGGGGCGTCGTTAGAAAACGATGGCCGCCGGCGGCACAACCGGGCCACATGTCCTGGAGTACAACACGCGTAGCAGATCGGGCGGTGTCGGGAGTGCGCCAGGGATCGGTGTTTGGGCTGGCGGCCGGTTATACGCCATCGTTTGAGATCTGGCGTATGGTAGTAAGGCTGGAAAGCGCCTGGTTGCAGCTGTCGGACGACTGCAGCGTAACTCAGCGGTAGCGTTTCAGGAGAGGCGAGAGGTGTGGCCACCGGTGGCGCAAGGGGAACTGCCAGTTGTGGTTCCAGAGGTGCCGCTACGGGTTGCGCGAAGGGCACCGTCGAAGGAGAAGCAAACGGTGCAGTTACAGCGGAAGTTACGGGAGCGGGCAGAGGCGGCGGTTGGTCGATTGAAGGAAGCGTCTCGGCAACCTGTTGTCGAACTAGACGGCGCACAGTCGGAGGCAGTGGACCCGCAGGCACAGAAGCACTGGGGAGCAGGGAAATCTGCCGCGTAACTTCTTCCCACACGAACTGCTGGATGTGGGGCAAGAGGCACGAAAGGTCAGGAGGCAAGGTTAAGGATGATAGCGATCCTCGGGAGAAGTCGTCATTCGGCGACGGACGCTGGCGTGTGAAAACGCGCTGCTTTCGCAGCTCGTCGTAGCTCAGGCACAAATTTGTGACTTCGCTCACAGTCTGCGGGTTCTTTCCCAGCAGCATCTGGAATGCATAGTCTTCAATGCCCTTTAGAATGTGTTTGATATATCACACTCGGGCATCGCAGGATTCACTCGCCTGCATAGGTCCACGACGTCCTCTATATAGCTCGTGTATGCCTCGTTCTCTTCCTGGGCTCGCTTGCGTAGGCGTTGTTCAGCTTGAAGCTTTCGCACAGCAGGTCGAGCGAATGCTGCCAGGAATCGGGCCTTGAAATCCGTCCAAGTGCGCGTATCAGTTGTATTGTTACGGAACCACAACTGTGCGACTTTGTCCAGATACAAATCGACGTTGTTCAGCTTCATGGTGTCATCCCATTTATTATGAATGCTCACCCTTTCGTAGGAGGTCAGCCAGTCCTCTGCGTCGGTATCATCCTCGCCGGTGAAGTGGGCGGGTTCTCGTTGGAGCAGAACACCGGAGCACATGATGGGTGCGGGCTGCGGCGACACCATTTCCTCCTGGTCGATTCCTCCGGGTACGGGCCTAAGCACTCGCTTGCTGCGTAATTCCAGGTTGGGGACCTTGTAAAGTGTAGGACCTCCACCAAAATATAGTGGGGTTTATTGACAGGGCGTTATAGCGAGGTCTTACTGCCGTGAAGTCCAAACGGGTCAGAGCGAGCTCTCGGCGGGTCTCAGAAGCAGTCTCGCGCACAGCACTCTCGGTGGGGCTGCCAGTCCCAGATCCAGGCACATACCCGCTTGTGGCGGATTGTCCCATATTCGAGCACATACTCGCTTTGGGGGAATGTCCCGATACTACGCACATACCCATTTAAGGAAGTGGCCCTTGCTGCTCGTAGTATCTTCATTACAATATATATATATATATATATATATATAATATATATATATATTATATATATAGATATAATATAGCTATATATATATATATATATCTATCGACTATATATCTATCATAATCTCATATATATATATATTTATGTATAACTATCTATATATTTATAGGTATAGTCCTGGAAGCATAAGAACGAATACAGAGCGCGAGAAAGAAGGTAAGTAGAGACACGGACACACGAGAAAAACATTGATACATAAACGTCAGTAAACTTAAGTACTACTCTTCCTGAAACGTCAGTAAACTTGTTTTTCTAATGTTTTCTCTCGTGTCTTTGTCTCTGGTTACCCATATGTATATTATATAATTGCACTCCACCTAATTCTCGTGCACGTAACTATAAAGAATATGAGAATTAGCGCTTGGTGTATAAAAAGTCAATAAATGAAACAGCATCCATTTTTTTATGTCCTATTTCCCCAAAAGAGACACGTATTTGGCTTGCTGTGTAAGGTTTTTACGACGCGGCAGCGAAACAGAGAACCCAATGTTTATGCTCAAAAATTGAAACTAGTCCTCCCCAGCAATTTTCAGCTAGCTATGCAGCATGCTCTGTTGCCGATTACAAACAGCCTTGTTTCGTTTGAGCGGCGAAGCATTTCAGGGGCTCTGCTGTCAGCGTCTCATGCCGTCGTCGTATTTTCACGTGGCCACGGTAATAAAAACGCCAGGACAGTCATATTCCAACGCCTCGTGGTAGACATAACGCGTATTAAAAAAACACACCGAAGCACCCATTTTCCAATTCCTGGCGCAAGAAATTTTCAGCCCCATGGCAAAAAGCGTACTAAAAGATTACACCGGGACAGTCGTTTTTTGTTCGCGCTTGCTTTCTTACTTATATTTCGCTCCGTACTCGCCTTAACTCTTAAAATTTGCAGTTCTATGTTTCAAATTTCTCTTCTCTTCCGTTTTCATGATTAGGAAGTCGCGTAAACAGATATGCCTGAAATTTTTTATTACGCTCGTTCACTGCATGCTTTGGCCCTCCGCCAGTTTCGCATTAGTAGAAATGACACGGTTTTTTGCACCTCATTTGATTCACCCAGCAGTGCTGGCCATCCTTCTTAATGTAATTTTGATGCCTAGAGTATAAATGCCTGTTACGATGAGGCTTACCTTTCTGGATCGTGGAATTCATCTTGTTGTATTTTGTCCCGTTTTCGGTGGGGAAGAACGTCATGTTGATGGTCGCCTTAACACGGCTATAAGAAAATGCTTCCGTCACAAACACTTTTAAAAACTAAAAAAATGCTACTACAAGCGCTTCATCTAGCTATGTCAGTACGACCAGCTCTAACATCTCATGTAAATATTCAGAACACAATATCCTTCGCCAGCAGCATAGGATTTTTAGTGTGTAAGAGCCAGCTTAAATTATAATAATTGTTGGGACATCAAAAGGTCAAAATAGAATCAAGCGACCTTTAAATTGTCAATTATTACCGCAAAAAATAAGCAATTCATTTCACCAGTGCAGCAAATGATAAAAGCGTTTTATATACTTAGTGCGATTTGGAAGCAATCTTCACAACTGCATTACAAAAATTCTTTTTTGTTCGGCTCAAAAACATAACGGTATTTAAATTTGCGAAGTAGGGAAGTTCGCCCTTTTTGCCACTATTGATGGTGCCGGCGCAATGTCACTACATTTCAAAAAATTCCATGACTCTATATATCTTGTAAGGAAACTGCTTGTTTGAGAATTGTACTTGTACTTGCTATTTAGCCAACGAATTACCGCTTCTAGTTATAAAATACCACGTTCGGGGAAATTTACCGCTTCGCCTTTGACGAAAACAGTGTAGCGACACCATCACCATCTTCTTAATTTGGCGCCACCATCATCAGCAGCAGATTGGCCGGCGGGCACAGCGGAACACACTCAGCACTCGGCGCACCTCTGGAACGGCCCCCTCGTTTCTACTCCCTTTGTTCCGACCATGGCGCAGCCAGCCCAACCGTAATAAACGTGTGCTCGGCCGTACCGCCTCCTCGGCCGCCTACAATTGGGTGACCCGGACAAGCGGCTTTGCCATGGTTTCGCAACGCTGCTTCCCCAGCGACAACGTGGACGACGGCACGCGAAGAACGTTCCCCGCCTTCCCAGCCTTCCCCTTGCTGATTCCGTTTGGCGCAATCACACAATTACAAACCACTCTGCATGGTTCGTCAATCTGGAGAGCCACTTTTATGTAAATGACATCTGGTCCCCGGAAATCAGGTACCACGTTACACTACCGCAGCTACCTGCTGACCTCATTGAGCAGATCCAGCTGCCGACCCCAGGACCCGGTGGGTATGACGACTTGAAAGCCGCCGTCCTAAACCACCACGTTATAGGAACGCCTTTGTTCACACCACCACGCCTTCCAACGGCATCCGTGGACTACACGTCACCGGCAGGTCCACCCTCACGTGACCAACAAGCGCGAGCCCCGACTACGACATGCGGCACTTCCGAATTGGCGTTTCACTTAGCCAACTCGATGCAACACCATGGCGCAGTCCCACACGTTTTTGCGTGTGCTGCACAAACCCACCCGGGTCTTGACTGCTTTGCCGCTAACAACTGGGAAACTTCACCGCCTTCGCCGCACAGCACGGGTGAGAAGGATCTTTCAGACCCTTTTCCTCCCCGCACAAGCGAGACCTCTTCGCCATCCCCGGTGAAACAGCTTCCAGCAGTAAACAGCTCGAGATCCTCGGATGTGCAACTGACACTCGAAGCTGAACAGACTGCCTCCGACAGTCCTGACACCCTAGCTATGATGAAGATACCGGCGAAACAATTGCGGGACAAACGTGCCAACAAACGTCGCCGAAAGAATGTCTTGTTCCTATGCAGTCAGACGCGCCACGAAATGGTCACCCCACCTCGACCGATTTCCTGCTACAGGAGCGTATTAAGTTTACGGTGTCACAGGTGCTCTGCTCTCCGACCCCGGATGAAACCAGCGCGAGTGCACTGCACGTCAGGAACCCGACACACCGGTGGTTCGAGAGAACGCTTGTCGTTGGCGCCCCTCCGCTGCTCCGTCTCTCACGGCGCGTGCGCAAGTTGCCCAGACAGCGACATATCCCCAGAGCTCACACCACAGCACAGTCAAGCCACTCCGGCTGTCATTCTGCCGCACCACGCTTCACCTTGTCGCTGTCCTTCCAGTTACGCCTGCCGTTCCCGCCACCATCAATTGCAGCAGCCGCTTCGCACCACGCAATGTGTCTGCGGCCGCACTCCCCGCCTCGTCCACCGGAGGTTTCCGCACATCCCGGACGCTACTTCGCCGACGATCAGGACCGTGCCGTTTGTCAACCTACTGCCACTTGACCACTGACTGCCAAAGGACTCTTCCTGACTACGGACAAATTGTACATACCTGTACACAGTGCATAGTGTATTTTCCTGCGTTGTTATTTACATTTCCCACTTTACCGCGCTCTACGCAAGGTGGGGATCCCTGTAGCGCCACCATCATCATATTCTTAAGCGCCACCATCATCATCAGCAGATTGGCCTGCAGGCACAGCGGAACAAACTCAGCACTCGGCTCACCTCTGGAACAGCCCCCTCGTCTCTAGTCGCTTCGTTCCGACCATGGCGCAGCCAGTGCTACCTAATAAACGTGGGCTTGGCCGCACCGCCTCATCGGCCGCCTACAACAGCTTTTCCCGCTTCGTTCAAAAAGACGATTTCTTTGCTTTACAAACTGTGCAAAGGGCGTACACAAATACGTACTGATCACCTGAGTTTTAGCAAGTACCATGTATGCTACCGGCAAGCACGGCTTTATTTTTCTTGAAGAGAAAGTAGTGAGGAATCTGGCCGAATTATTGCCCAAAAATTGCCGCCACACTTTTTAAGCATCCAACAGGTCACTTGCTTTTTATTCAAAGGACTCAGTGCCTAATACATTTCTGGACACTGTGTCATAATTTAAGCCGGCCCTCTCAATAAACCGCACTTCTTTTTATTGCATAGGTTTGCAATTCAGCATATAAAGAAAAAAGTGAATATAGAGACACACTACGGATTACCGAGGAAATCAGAGTCCACGCCATAATTTGGACATTGTATCTACGCCATGAAATCGGGTTGATGTCCGGGGGGAAGGCTGCAAGAGGCGAATAGCCCAAGGTGTAGATCATGCAGGGCAGGGCATCTCCACACCAAGTGCTCCGCTAAGGCCTGTTTAAGAGGAGCGGAGCCCATTGGGCAATTCGAGTTAAGCGGGGCATGGTATTCAGATGGCCATGTTCTCCTCACCGCCGGTGTGAGGGTGAACCCCCCCTCCCCCCGCGAATACGCCGGAGAGAGAGAGAGAGAGAACAACTTTATTAATACGCCGGAGCAGGACCTCATCTTTGTGAGACAACCCGGCTGGGATATTCATTCAGCGCGGGGGTACAAGAGATCGCGCGCTTTTCGCTGTACACTTCTTTTGCACTCGATAGGTGAATAGACAATGGGGGAGGTGCAAGAGCCAAGGACATTGCGCACGGAAGGGGTGTGTGGTGTGTACCGGCATCTGCAGCCTGCATTTTTGTGTGGCAGTTGCGTTGGGGCCTTGACACGTGAACGCGACATGAGTAAGTGTCCGCGAAATCTGGATTCAAAGGAAAAGTTCACTGGGTGCTGTGTTTTACGGAGCTCTCAAACACCTGCCGATGAATTGGCGCACATTGTACACTGCGGTGATGCGGGGTTTATTAGCACAGACTCGTGTAACGGAGCATCTCGCACTGCTAGGAGTTCTGCCTGTGTTAAAGCACACTTCTCCGTCGTAATGTGAGTGATGTCAGCTAATCGGGAGCCATAGTCGAACAAATTAGACCGGCATGAAGAAGATTACCTGAAGTGCTGGTGTCGACAAACATCAGCGTACAGGAAGGGCTAGCAATGCCGGCAGAAGGCGTAATCGCAGCAGCACCCGTTCGGGGATGCACACGGGCAGCAGGTCGTGCATCCTTTAATTGCTCGAACCCTTCATAAATGGGGCCGTATAGTGTTGTTGATAGTTGTGCGGCTGGTTAAGCGGGCATGTAGTCAGCAAGAGCAGCGGATGCTGTGTCGAGGGCTTGATTGTGAATGCTGGTGCACTAGCTCTTCAAATGCATTCAGTCATGCTTAAGCTGTTGGATAAATGGAAATACCAGTTATTGCTCGCATAGCCAAATTCTTTATTGATTTTAGAGCAGTAATCGCTCATTTACGACTAATTTCTTCAAGGTGCATCATGGAGGCTCACGGGGAACTTTTCGTTGTTACACTAACTCCTTAATACCATGTAGACTTTTTGTTGCTGTTTATGTTTCACCTGAGTGGTACGTCGCGCTGCTTCAGGGACAGTTAACGGCTAAAGGAAGTCAGCGAGCCGTCTGTTAACTTTTATTGTGGTGAAAAATACTGCAGGGTGGCATGTTCACATGTCCCGAAACACCTGTTGTCTGTGTGCCTAGGTGTGACTACACCTTTCGAATGACTACTCGTAATATGCTGTAAGATGGGGAGGTGACTACATCAATAACCCAATTGTGTACTGAAGAGTTTAGACGCGAAAATAAAATTGAAACACCAAGATCTTTTACCGCACCGAGAAAGTCATGGAGTAAATATATTCAATCAATCAATCTATCTATCCATTTATCTACCTATTTTCAGTGCCAAGAAAGGACGGTGACGTGTTCTTCCTGGTACACTAACGAAAATAAGAAAAAAACATAAAATGACATGACACGTACAACAAGGATCACTAAAAATACGCCATACTAATTCAAGCACACAGAAAGGTAATAACAACGATATGACACAAAATGGACAGAATAGTTACACAAATAATATACCAGGTAAATGAGCACGCAGACAAATAAAATGTGGTGAAGTAAGCATGAAAGCGTATAAAACAACAAGTTGCAGAATACGCAGTAGTGTGGAATGGAACAAGCGTAAAAAGGTACGTAGCGTAACGAGAATATGTGGACGGAGTAAGGACACATACCGTTAGCAACAAACAGCACTGTTCAGCCCTACACGAAACTTTCTTATGGACTCATTGAACACATCCAACTTCTCACCATGTAAATGGTACATCCTTTGCAGTTGAAGTCAGTGGACAGGCGAGTTATGAGCGTGGGGAAAGGGAATTACGCCGACAACTCACAGAGAAGCTTAGGTAGCTGATGTAGACAAGAGGGTGAAAGCAAGACTGCGTCCTAGCAGGTGTTTATATATGTGTAGGATTTTATCTGCACCCTTTCAAGATGCTGATCTTTGGACGTACAGGTTCCATTGCAAACGACGGATGAATATTGTAATTGGTGCAAGTAAATTGATGAATAAAGCTTTAAAAAAGGAACAATAGAGATGAAATCTGGTAAACCTGCGCACCGAACCCAGAGAGCGGAGTGCCCGACCGACCATTGTCTGATGTGGGGAGTGAAAGTGAATGAACTGTCGAAAATTACTCCAAGGTCTCTAACCTCGGACACTTTAGAAAGGACGGGTTTTATTTAGAGCGTAAGAAAATTGAACAGGTGTATTTTCCTGCTGTGGGGGATAACTTTGGTCTTTGATAGGTTCAAAATTAGGCTCTGTTCAGCACAGCAGCGTGAAAAAATGAGATATCATTTAAAATTCCGAGGCAGTCCTCAGGGCAATTAACTATTTTGTAAACCTTTATGTCGTCCGCATACAAGAGTAAAAATGACCTCGTAATAGCGGTGGATACGTTGTTAATAAAAAAAGAGAACAGGAAAAGGCCCGACACGAACCCCTGAGGTACGCCGCTGGTAGGCCTGTTTTCGATGGATGTTTGCGTATTTACACTAACATAGCAGCTTCTGTTAAGGAGATAGCTGCCTAAGAAGGCAACTAAACGAGCGTCAGCACTGTACACCAACAGCTATTTCAACAACAGTGGGTGAGTGAAAAGGTCGAAACCCTAACTTAGATCACAGTAAACTGCATCAATCTGATCGTGGTCAGTGACTGCCTTGGAAGCATAAGCCATAAAGCAGCAAGATTAGTGGTAGTTGACCGCCCAGTTATGAAGAGATGCTGATGGGGCAACAACGCGTTTTGCATGCTTGAAGACAATACTGTACGTAACGCGGACTCAAAAAGTTTTGACGTGGCACAAAGGATGAAATCGGCCGGTAGGTGTTAGAAATCGTTTTTTCGCCAGACTTGAAGATATGATATATCCAATATATCTTCCATGAAGCTGGAAAAGTGTTGGTAATAAACCGTTATTGAAAATATATGTTAAAATAGGAACAAGAATATCTTTTAAAGTTTTAAGTATGGCTTCCGCATACAGTCAGGGCCAAGAGACAAAGAAGGCTTCATGTGTTGGAGGCTATTTATTAAAAGGAGGTTGTCATCAAAAAGAACTGTGCTTTCCCCGCGCATGCTGATAATTAACTCAGATGTCTCGCCATCTTTGTGTGGGGGGGGGTCCAAAAGCGCTACCAAAGTGGCGCGCAAAAGAATTGGCTACGTTAGGTAACTCAATTACAGAAGAGTCAACCTGGCGAATGGCGGTTGGACTCCCAGAGTTCAGAAGGCTCACCCGTCGCACTTATTTTCACACTAATAATAATATTAGTCGCATTACTACTACCGCTACTACTACTAATGATTAATACTATTCAATAAATCAATCAATCAATTAACCTTTATTAAAGTGGCCAGGAACAGGTGAAGACTTCGCGCTGGCGCACTAAAAGGAAAAAGAGGCCGCATTGAAATACATTAGCGGCTGACACATAAACAGCCTGTAAAAAAGGTGGGTGAGTGAGCAACAATACAGAGTTGGAAATACTACAGAGAATAAAATAATAGTGGTATCCGAACTACATTACACGACTAACCGAGACGGTAAATAATGGTACATTGCAAAAACACATCGTACAATGACCATAGCAATAGGATGAACCATCAATTACACAAAAATGTATGAAACAAAGTACAGGAAAATATTTGTAATTATTCACAGAAAGGTATAAGTTATAGAAACATTTTTTACTGTGGCCTGCCCGGACCACCTAAAAATATGTATGAAGAGTTGACTACGGAAATGAGTCATAGTACATACAGCGATTACGCCCGCAGCACCAACAACATATACGAACAAATGAGATCAAACTGTGTGAAAACAACACTCCTGTGGAATGTAACTGAAGAACACGAGTACTGTCGAAATGAAGTTAGCACGCCACGGCTAACAGCCCCGCCAAAAACCCCCAAGGGACGGCGAAAAATATCAAGTTCCTCG
>JABSTR010002064.1:0-43283 GCA_013339765.2 Haemaphysalis longicornis | reverse complement strand
TAAGGAAAGCTTTCTACTTCTACCACCAACGGTTCTTTCGTTGTGTGCTTGAAAACAAACTCCAAAAGTGTCGGATGCGGCGGCAGAAGTAGCGAGCGGAGCGGATGGTTTTACTGATGGAGCGCACTTTACGCAGCGTTCTTCGCGCGGAAATGCCTGCTTGCCGGGCGGCGGCGTCGGCGGTGCGGCTTTGTCACCTGCTTTAGCGACGGTTGGCTTTTGCCTGTTTCGGGCACAGCTTTGCGTCTATTTGCGCTGCCTGCACACGGCTTGATTAACCTGTTTTAACAGCACCTCCAGGGTAACCCGCACCCGATGGATTTTAATGGTAGTAGGACAACATCTTTCGAGATTGCTTTGAACGGCGAGAAATTAAAACGTAGAAACAACATAGAGACATCTGGGCGCTTGAGAACCGCTACCTTTTGCGCACTGCTTGGCACAAAAGGGAGTCTGTTTTATAAATTGATGAATGCCAATTAGGTTCTGTAGCAAAGTAGCAAAAGCTTCTCAGAAATTGTTATTTTAAAGTTCCCTCATCCCGCAATTTTCAAACTTAGTAATTTAACTAGTTTTAATTAGTGTTTGGTGTGTGCGCTTGTGGTGCGCGGTGGTGTAGCCCCAACTAGCACATCAAGATGGCTAGTTGCACTGTCTCAAAAATCGAAAGACCCTCCTGTCGGTTTTCTTTCTTTCGAATCATGGCTCGTCCACTGCGGCGGCGTGCGCCGCTCTGGCCGGACCATGGCCGACGCCTGCTTCTTCTGCGTTCGGGGAGCCGCCCCCTGAATTTCCAGGTAATGGCTGGCAGAATATGTTGTTTCACTTTTTATAGATCCACGTGTGTGAATTTTAAGTAACGTCGCATGCACAATCGTTCTTGGTGTCAAATAAAGCTATGCTTTCCATCCACCTTCACAGCCTAGATTGGAGATTATTAGTGGTTTTCGTTGGATAGATGTTGAAGCTCTTCGGGTGGAGGCGTGCGGCCTTTCGAGCTCGCCTTCAACTTTCCATCTCTTGTTTTCCGTCGTGTAACTTTTCCTGCCTTTTTTTTCTCTACACGATGTGTTTATTTGTCGTCACCTGCTTTACCAAACTCATCGGTGCTTCCTAGATTGGGCTTTCGATCATTAATTTCTGAACAGAAGAGGATTTACCCGCTATTTCCGTATCTGAAGACGCTTTTTTCGGTTTTTTTTTTTTACAAGTGAAAAACGGGAGAGAATTGTTTTTGCGACCACAGTTCCTGAAACCTTTTGAATCAGAAAATGTCGCCAGCCTGCTTGTCTGGCAGTATCATTTCAAGATAGGTGAAGGGAGCGCAGTGGCGTCCTTTTATTTGTACGTGCCATCACTGGCTGTGAGTGCCATCTCTGACGGTGTGTCGCTGTCTGCGAAATCGCTGGCCGCTGAAAAGGGGAATAAATGCGCAGAAAGCAGGATGCGCATGAAACCTTCTGATTAGCGAGTTCGCAGACGAATTGTTCTGTGTAAAATCTGAAACGAATGAACGATGTCCGCGATTTGTCTCAAGTTGGGCGTTTGTCGCTGGTTGTCGTTGCCTGTTACACCTAAAAAAAAGATAACACGAAACCTAAAGGCGTCATAGCAGACGTGCTTATACGGAGCTTCGCGGAATTTCAGATTTTTGTCACGAATCGAGTGTAATTTTCAATCATTTCGCAGTCTTTCATCACGTTCAAGAACACCTTTGTAGCAAATGTGCATCTCCAATCACCAATAGTATTACAGATGAAACCTGTTTCTTTTTTCTCGAATCACACGTTGTATTTGGTGTCAAATCCGTGGCAGCAATGTAATCTAAATTCTATAATGGAGGTATCGCGGAGCTGTTCAATTGTTTGGCAAGGTAAATCAGCACCTTGGACGACTTTTTGGGTAACGTTACAACGAAACGTCAAAATGTAAAGAAGAACACTCGCCGTAGACATAAACGGCGAAGCTGCCTTTGCAAAATTTGTGTAAACACGTGCTTCACCCGGCGGGGCTTTTAAACGGTCTTACAAAACAAACTGTTAACAAACTGTTAGCAATATAAACAGTAGAAAAACAATAGCACAGCCGCAATTCACGCATTTAGGTGGAGAACCGGTAGGGAGCCTTCAGCTAGCCAACTGTATGAATACTCATTTATTGATGCTGGTGCGCACCCAACACACACTGATAACCGCGGCCGCGGCGCGACTGGCGTTCCACGATTGTCCAGCTCTATCTTTTTCGAACCTAAGAACGATACCGAAGTACGGGACCTTATCGGAAAAATAAATAATTATGCAACGGCAGGAGTTCACGGGTTTTTATCGAGTGTGGTTAAACGCTGGGCTCAAGAAATAAGTGACGTGTTAGCGTAAATTATTAATCTATGTCTGTCCACCGGTGTTTTTCCTGAGGAACCTAAAGTTGCTAGAGTGACGCTGATTCACAAAATAGGAGCACATAACATGTATCAAATTACAGGCGAATAGCTGTTGTGGCAGTTTTTCCAAGGTATTTGAAGTATATTTATAATATACTATCGACTTTCTTTGTTAAACACAATGTAATTCGAAGTGCCAATATGGTTTCCAAAAACTCTAAATCAACAGAACAAGGATTACTGTACATGAAGATAAAATAATTACAAACATTCAAAACAGGCAGCTCACAACTGGACTGTTTTTAGACCTTAAAAAGCATTTGATTCGATAGATCATAATATTTTGCTAAATAAATTGGAGAGGCTATGGAATACGTGGCGTGGCAGGTAACCTTTTAAAAAGCTATTTGACTCAAAGAAAGCAGTTTGTTCAAATAAACTACATTTGCATCAGACATATTAGTGCTAAAACAAGGTGTCCCGCAAGGCTGCAAGTTAGGCCCGTTACTGTTTATAGTTTATGTAAATGACATCATAAATATAGAAGGTCCGCAAGAACTTGTAATGTATGCGGATGACACTAACGTATTCTTCACATCTGATAATATAATTCAACTTCACTCAATGGTAAATGTTTACATGGAACAATTATCAAATTGGTTATTAGAT
Organism: Haemaphysalis longicornis; assembly: GCA_013339765.2. NCBI lineage: Eukaryota > Metazoa > Arthropoda > Arachnida > Ixodida > Ixodidae > Haemaphysalis > Haemaphysalis longicornis. The sequence goes on along the minus strand of JABSTR010002064.1, from coordinate 40,234 downwards.
AATAAATTAGCAACTTAACGCTACAAAGACAACATAAATAATATTTAGGTCGTACAAAAAAATATTGAAAAAGAAATCCCGATTATATTTAACAGAACCAAGTTAGGTGAAGTGACCGAACACAAGTTCCTATGTGTTAATGGAATACGCATATAGAATATATAGAATCGGCCATTTGATACCACTATGGTTGAAACAAAACTTATACAATGCTCTCATTTATTCGAAACTATGCTTCGAGATATTTGTGTGGGGATTACAAATAAAACTAATTATAACATGTTCGATGTATTGCAAAAAAGAATTTAGCGCATATATATAATCATGGCTCTTACGCAGATTTGAGGACAAGATTCCTTTATTTACTGAATATTTTTGCTTCAAGCTGACCAAATCTCTTACATGAAGGTTGTGCACACCTTTTATAAGCAAAAGACCCACTATCAGGTTAACAATAAATCTTGTGGCTACCATCTCAGGCATACAATACGGCACACTCCAAAAGTAAGAACGAACTATAGTGAGCAATCTTTCCTGTACCAGTCAACTGAAATATTAAATAAATTGGGATAAAAATAAACTTCGACGCCACTGAACTTACGTTTAAAAAACAGGCCAAAGAAGTGTTGCTTAACTAAAACGGTTGCAATACTAATGTGTAATGTAGGATTTGAAGTATAAGTCTACATGTTCTTCTAGAGGTAGAAATTTAAAAAATTCAAACAAAAATACATTATTACGTAATTGGTATATAGTAGGGTAACTGATGAAATTTCATGCGTACGAATTACGGCGTTTAGGTGTCACTCTGATCCATTTGTGAATTTTAGACCTATGCTTTGTATAATACATAGTAAATGTAGTAATGACTTTGCTTTGTGCCGCCTCTGTATTACTATTGTGCTATTATGCCTAAATGTGTGAACAGACGTGTTAATATGTACCCTGTAAACCGGGTGGCTGAGGCCTCTGTCAGACCACGTTCGCCTTTATATCAGCCACCCTTTGATTTTGCCTTGGAATAAAAATCAAATACTCAATATTATGGCTTAACAAGCACTTCCTGTGCATAAGATAAGCACTTGGCAACAAGGAAATGCCCAATCACAACAGCGCTCGTCGAAATGCAATTTAAACAAACCGCAGTGATCGCCAGCCAACTCGACCAGCCGTTCGGGATAAATTTAAAAAAAAAGAACATTGGGTAGGCAAGGGTCAAATATTGTTGTAAAAGCTAAGAAAGACATTCGGCATAATAAGACGCAAAGTTAAGAGAGTGTAAAACTTTAGATATTCTCAGCGCTACGTGAGAAATGCAGGGCACCTACCGGCCTAGGAATTGCAAGACGACCCAGCATGACACAGGTAGTATAACTAAAATTTGAATATTTCTACAACCCGTTGGTTCACAGAACAGTACAACCCCTTCCTCTGGCGCTCGAGCAAAGGCTACTATATATTAGAGCGGGTGTGGAAGTAGAAAATAAAGAATTTCATTTATTTCACGCCTATTGTGGTGCCAATGTTAATCTCACAAGGGTTCCCTCACTTTTGTGCCGCGTTACCAAAATGTCACCGTTGTTGGTGGAGCAAACGATAAACATTTTTTTGGCTTAAATTGTTTTAGGAGTGCGAGGACGACAAACGGTAATGCTTTTTCAGCGCATTTTTTTGCCAGCCGAGCTTCGAACTGATTACGTTTTCATACCTATATACTTGAGCACAGCAGAGCCATTATTTTTCAAAGACCCAAATTCAGTCATATCTGTGAGAAGCCATCATCTTTGCTCATTTATTCAGAACCGGGCGTATGAGCAGCACTGATGACAAATGCTTGCTGAGTGTCACCACAGGCGTAAGCGGCTACGCCTTCTGCGGTGATGTCTCTCTCACTGTCTCTCCCTTTCTATCATCTGCCACTGAGCACAAAGAACGCAGGAAGGAGGGCTGCTTGCCAACATAAAATCTGCGATCCCGGATACCTAAGAGGCTATACTATATACGTTCAATTATGCAAGCAAGGTTCCCAGGGACCGAAACAACGCAGCCTCACCAGACAAGGATGTGGGCACTCTGGTGACCGCAATCTCCCATGACTGAACAACTCAACTCTCGGCCCTGAGTGCGGAGTAGCTGTAGAGCACCTGTCCACAGCTGCGGTCAGAACACCAATACTGCATATGAGGCAATGAATATCTGGATCTGCACACGACGCCTTTGAAACTTGACCCTGTAATGCTCATGCAGGGACCCTGTCTGAGCAAGGGACTTGACCCTGCAACGTTCATCGCAGAGACCGTATCTAGAAAAAGGAAGCTTAGCTCTACAACTAAAGGAGGTCTGGGACGCTGATTTAGATAATACAGGCCTATTCGATCTTCCAATGACATGGGAAGGTTTAAGGGGGCTAGCTAGCGGGTTTTCGTCTGCTGCAGGAAGACACAAGAGAAAAGGAAGCAAAGTGGGATAATAAATACACAGAAATACTCGGGAAAGTTTAGGTGTTTTTCAGAATTAGCGACAACTTCGCGGTTAATTATCAAGCATTACAATTGATACAGCCTAAATATTGTGCATGCCTATGCGCCAACAACCAGATATGATGATGAATCGGAAGCAGCTTCTACGAGGACGTCAACTCAACAGTGAAGAAGGCAATAACGCAATTCATCGTCATGATGAAAAGCTTTAGCGCAAACAACGGTAAGAAGGAAAAGAAGCAAGGTCAGTTGGAAACATCGGAATTGTGGAGGACGAAAATTTGGAATAGTCGCCGACATACACTGGTCAGATTTGCAGTGACAAATAACATCAGGTTTGCGAACTGTTTACGAACGCACTGTTTATCAGACAAATAAACTGATGTTTACGAACGCACCCTTGCACAAACGAAACAGTACGAAATGAACATAGAAATGGACTTATGGTACAACAAAACACGAAGTCTAGTTCATTAGAAGTCACAACTCAGGTTTCGTGCAAGACGTAGTTTGAGAGCAGCGACCTACGATAAATATATGTAAGCTAAGGCTGAACTTCAATAAGAGAAGGAACGAAATTGTGAAATACGATAGACTCCTCCTAGGATGTAAGTGTGAGGTCTTAGGAGTTGAAAATAATTGAATAACAAATTCACCTTTTTAAAAGAGCAGAATGAGGTGAGTGTAGAAATCGAAAAGACAGCCTTACAACCTCAATAAGCGAATCAGAAGCAGCGCTTTCGAAGATACCCACAGGTCCCAAATTGGAAGACTAAAAAGGACTCAGAATAAATTAAGTAAAACTCAACTAAATAAATTAAGTATAACTCAAGTAAAACAAACGACAGTCGTGCATATCACAAGACAGGCTCAAGAAATTCTGTAAAAGGGGAAACCTTGCAAGTAAAACAAAGAAGAGGCCAGCCATTAGCGAAGACACATGTACTGACCTAGAGAAGAGGTCACGTATCATTGCACAATTCTTGGACGCGATAATAAAGGTAGCAGAACGTTCTGTACCATGCTGTACGCCAGTGCAATTAAACCAGCGGAATCCACTGAGCGTACAATCTCAACGCACAATGTCCTACTAGTAACTAAAGACAAAGGAGTAAAGGCTATCAAAGGAATTTAGATATTCACAGATGCAAGTAATGACGCCATACCCATAAACCGTCCTAAGTAGACAGAATATATTGTACAGAAAAGCTTGCTGGAAAGTATTTGAATTCCCGGACTCACAAACTGCCCATAACAGAGAACTGTCGCATCCTGGCACGCAAGTCTGAAGATAGCAGGGTCTTTCGAATAAATACCGCCTCTGATTTAAACGACGCCTTACATCCACTGGATCACCCACTCAGTTTTTCCTTTTCTTTCCTTTTTTTATGTCTTCAATCACTGTTGGCAACCTCAAGCAGTGGCCTACGTTACCGAAATATTAACTTATTCATTTTAGTGTTAGCAGCATCCGTAATAACCATGACGCGATTACCTGTTTTCTTTTTCTACAGCACAACCAGTTTTCGTTTAGCTGCCTTTCGGAAACGTGGCGTTGGGGCGCAGACCGTAACATGTAATTTGCAACAGTATTAGGCAGATTGTTGTCACCGATCTTCTGACGTGCATGCTGGGGATTTAAATTTTTTTTCCAGTGGGGTTTCGTACACGAGCAGGTTTATCCGGTATTTTACCCGGCCAATATACGCATCTGTGTGGATCAAATATGGCAAGGCATTGCTAAACAACGGAGAAAAATTAATTATTGGCAGTGTGTATCGCTTTCCTTCACCTCCTGTTCTGGAATTTCTGTCAAATCACGATAAAATACTTCACAAGTTATCTTTCGAGAATAAGGAAGTTGTGCTTGTAGGGGACATAAACAAAAACCTATAATTATGGAATCTACTGGCTACTCGGCTTACACGAACTGCTTGAAGGAAGGAAGTAAACTTTATTTTCCTGAGCACCCTTAGTCCAGGGCTCCAACAAGATGTGGCCACCAGTGTTCACAATCTGTTTTACACCATGACTTATGCAATTCTTTTCCCCGCCCCTGAGGCTGGCGTGGTTGACACACACAATACAGATCACTCCCCCGTTTACATAGCATTTATTGCTAGATGCTCCAGTGTCGACAGATGTTTTTGTACATCAGTGCTGCATCATGGCAAATTTATCGATGCTATAGCTGCAACTGACTGGTAACTTGTTAATTCTGATAATTTTGATAATTCTGACATCGATGTAGAGGCTGTGATACAGAAATCTTCGCTTTTTTTAAAGACCGTAATATGTAGTACAACAACCATTTATTGCCAAAAACGATATATATTTCCCCAAAATGCATGGATGAAAACGGCTCATTCACAGGCGTTCGTTAAAAGGGTAAACTTTAAAAAAACACAAAGACAGCTTTTTAATACTTCCCTCTCGCGCCGATACAGGCAATATTGGAACAATTCCAGAATGTTACTCTGAGAAGCAAAAAGCGTTGTCATGAAAATAAGTTGACTAAATATCGGGTGGGCCCTAAAAAACAATAAAACCTTTTGAACAACTTTTTAAACGATTCATCTGGAAACTCACCTGTATCTGAAATAATATATATAAATATTTTTCTGCAACTGCCCACTACAATTGCGAATGCTTTCATAGAATTTTTTCTAGCATGCCTACTTCACAACTGGTCATTCCAGAATGTTCCTTTTCTCTGGTCGCTTCTTCATTTTTTCTATTCCCCTAACCCCTGAAGAGTGTGCTCAGTTCTCTTGAATCTAAAAAAATAAATCCTAGGGTCTACACAATTTTTCTGTGTATCACTTACAACTTGTTGCTCATAATATCTTTGGTATACTTAGTGATATCATTAACCTGATGCTTCACGAAGGCGTAATTTCTGAACTTTAGAAAATCTAAATAGTTCCGGTGTTCAAGGAGGGTGACAAAAAATAATTTCCAATTATCAATCATTGGCATTCTTCCTTTCCTCGGCAAAGTTATCGACAATTTGATCATTGATCGGTCAAGTAATTACCGAAGCAAATTTAATATGCTTCATCACTGTAATATGGCTTTCTTTCAAGGAGTTTTTCAAGCCTAGCACTAGGTTCATTAATAAATACCTAAATAAATCAATTGACTATGGTGAATTTGTTGGATCTGTCTTCCGAGATTTCACCAAGGCCTTTGACACCAATAATCACGCCACCCTAGTTAACGAATCGGAGGCGTATGGGATAACTGGAGCTCCATTGACCTTCCCTATACCCGCCTTTGATACTGTAATTGTTCTTGGTGTACATTTCGACTGCATTTCAAGTTCAAGCGCAAAACTGGTCACCTCAGAAAAAATTGCATTATCCGGAATTGGGGCTATAATAAAAGCTCGTCAAATTTTTCTTATAAATGTACTGATGCGCTTGTTTTTCACCTTGATTCATCCCCATATCATGCACGGTATTGCTGCTTGGGGAAACACGTATGACTGTCATTTATCACCCACTCAGAACATACGAAATCAAGCGATCCACATCGTCACTAATAGCTAACCTTACTCCAGTACAGGCCATCTACTCCAAGGCAATGAAATCTTAGCTTTTCGTAAGTCATTTTATACCATAGCCATTCTTTCGTTGAAGTGCGAACTGCACCGTTACCGTTTGAGTTTATTTATTCAGTTTTCCTATTGAACAACAAGGTGACCAGATTTGCAATGCTTCTTAACTTTTTGATACCGGCATCGCACACAAATTATGAAAAAATGACATCTGCCTTTGTGGCCATTTCTTCATGAAATGACATGCCTCTTTCTGTTAATCGATGTCTACATGGTCATCATCCAAAAAGTCGCTTAAAAAATTTCTGTTAAATTATTAGCTGCCTGTTTATGAGCTTTTTGGGACTTCGGCTTTTTCGGTTTTTATTCATGCAATTTAGGTAATTGTATTTTGATTGACACTGTCCGCCTTTTTTAAACAGCTGTGATTTTTGTTTTTTGTTTCTCTTTTTCTACTTCTTTTGATCTTTCCTTATTTGAATTGCTTTTCTTTGCCTGACCTGTCACTTTGTTTGGAATGGTTACTCGTCCCACAATATTGTACAATTGATTGTCAATCACTCGTATTACAATTTGCTTGTTTACTTTGTCTATTTTATTGAATGCTGTAATGCATCGAGGGTCACGTTACAGTTTTGATTTTTGGACCCTATTCTGTATAATACTATTACTGAACTACTTTTTTGAAATGAAGAATAAAGTGAACTTAAACTTAATCGAAAAAAACGCCAACGTCACACTTATTCATAAGAACAGGGATGCCAAGGGCCTCAAAAATACAGACCCACTCGCCTGCTCACAGTTGTTCACAGGATGTTTACCAAAGTTTTATTTAGCCGCTTACGTGACAGCCTTGATTCTAAACAACCGAAAGAGAAGGCCATATAAAGGAAACGTTTTTACTATGGCTTACGTTCGTGTAGTCGAAGAAGTGAGAAAAGTCCGCCGAGTGCACTAAACTATTTTACATGGGTTTTTAGGTTATTAGAAAGCGTTGGATTACCTACTAACCGCATTCTTACGACAGGCAATTAAAGACCAGACAATACAGCCGACCTGTATAAAACTTCTGTAAGACGATATATATAAACAATGCACGGGCAGGATAACCCTCCACACACAAAATGGACAAATTCCCAATCCTAAAGGGAGTAACACGGGGCGACTGCATTTCGGCAAATCAATGAGAGCATGTCCGGAGGTTTGGTATTTAGAAATCTTCAATTGGAAACCACAGGATTAAGAAAACGGGGAGGGTTTCTGGCATTTTCTGACTGGTGGACCACATAGATTTGCTGAGTAAGACTGCAGACCATATGCAAACAATGTTGAGGAACTATCATACGAAAGCAGTTCCAGGGAGCTAAAACTAAATATGTGTAAATTTAAACAATGATTTATAAGCATTTTAAAAGCATATCCTTCAACATAACAACTAAAACGGTAGAATAAAAATATATACCTACTTTGGAGAGATCGTTAATAATGTCCCACCACGAAGAAAATCCGGCACTGCATAGGTATGGGTTGGTAGCACTTAGCCAACTGTACCGTACCAGTGGGCAGGGCGCAAGTGCAGGGCTCAAGCTTTAAACATGCGTCTGTGCAATCTTGTTCAGGTGCTGCTGCTAATAACCAACGCCACTGCTATACGCTGCGAAGCCACGAGGATCCTCACATCAACCGGCATCGGCTCCGAAAATGCATTGAGTGCTGCCGTCAATTATACTCTCTTAACTCTCAGGCTTGATGACGTTAGGAAAACCAATTTTAAAAAACCGTCCGCAAGTAGAATACATCAGTAGGCGAGTCGAAAGCGCTGGTTGCAGGCCTTTCAACAAGCGCTGCTTCTGATAACCAGCGAAACAGCTATAACTTGCGCAGCCGCGGGGTGCCCACATCACGGGGCGGCCTCTCTCGCATCCACCATGGTCCCACGTAATTCGCGCCAGCAGCGCCAAATCCTCCCCTAGTAGTACGTGGCCTCTGAGAAACGTTGCATTAATCGCCATGGCAACGAGTGGCGAGGGGGGAAAGGGTTGTGACGTTGCTGACGTCATTGATCCCGCGGCAGCCAGGCCGTGCCGCCGCGCGCCGGCCCCTGAAACCGACGCTCGTCCAACTTTCGCGTCTGCCGCCGGTCGCTGCCTCATGGGCCGCTCGGCAATGGCACCAGGCGCGAAAGTTGGACGAGCGGCGCCGATGACTCGAAATGGCCGCCGCCCGTCGTTTGTTATGTGTGCAGTAACGTGTTTAATAATTGAACGAAGAAAACATGTAGGTAATAGTACGTTTTCTGGTGTCGAATTGTTGTCTTTGTGGCGATGATAATTAGAGTGTTACACAAACATTATTTTTGCTATGCATTTATCAAATTCATATGAGGACGTCTTTGATTCGAAGTCATGAAAACACATGTGCTACCACCCAATATATTGCACATACATTTTATGTACACAGTATTGGACTAAGCAAAAATATAACATATTGCAAATTTAGGCCTACGATATTTACAATAGGGAAAAAACGTGCTACATACACATTTACAATAACACGGTTAGGCGGGCCTAGTTGGTATTCTGAATTCTTGGCTGTAACTTTTGCGCAACTTTACACGGTGACAGGTACAGGTCTTCGAGTCCCTTTTGTATCGGTCTCCGTCTAAAGTTGCGCAAAAGTTACAGCCATGAATACCCATTATGTACACAATACTTGATTACGAAAGAAGAACTTCGAAAGTTCTAGTCCCTACACAGATTTTTTTTTTCGCGCACACCTCGGCGGGAGAAGAAATGAACTTGAAAGTTCCACTCAATGTATACTTATTTCTTGGGCTCACCTCGAGACAGGAATGTTCTTTAGACATTAAAAAAATTCGTTTCAGTTCAGAGACACAATAATTGGGAACCTATATCTTAAAAGAAAGCATGCACACGTATGCTTCAAGCCTTGCCTTTCGGGCGAGTTAACGCAAACTTCGAAAGAAAGCGTTGACCCGCCCATTAACCTGCATACACTTCCGAGAAATGATGTTCACACCAACAAAATGCAGCCATAAAAAACTGTTGCAACACAATGACCGCACTGTAGACACTCATTGCTGGATTATATCTACGTACAAAAACAATGCGCGACCATGTGCACGTCGTAGAACACAGAACACAAATCGAACGCACTCGTCCTTTCTTTTAAGAAGACACCCAGAAAAAAATGCTTTCCTGGATTGTAAGCCGCAGATATCGGCCAGGATGTTACAAGCTACCATCTAGCTCGTGTCTGGGCAGCGCCTCTTATCTCATCCTGTCCGATACTGCATGAACATTCTAACTTCAGAACTATGGAACACCAAACCCACTCGCGATAAGATGACAAGGCGCGGGCGCGCAGTTTAGATTGAGCAGCAAAGCCGGCAATGCTACTTGGTTTTATTTATTTATTTTTTAATGAGCGAAACACTTGCAATGGCGGCTGCAGACAAACGCATGTATTTCGGTTTGGCCTTCCACTGCTTCATGTGAAAATCGACTTGCATGAACACCACGGAGTTACGTCAGATTTTTCGGAGCTCTGAAGCAACGCTTGGCAGTAGTTTCGCCGCAAATATACGTTTTGGAGCAAGACGGGGGAGGAAAAAATGCTTATGGCGCAGCACCTCCACGCCATCAATCGATGTGGTAGTATCGTAGTATGTACGCCATGAAAGGCAAGAAGCGCGTACAGTTGAGCTTGCCTTCTTTGTGAGCAGGTGCGTCGTGATGACATTGGATGGATTGAGGAGAGTCACCGGAGGAAACGTCCAATGAAGTCGCAAACCGTCCTCGACTTGGGGCCCAAACCTAGACTCATACCTGCTGCACAAAACAACAAAAAAGTACCTTGATAAGTATACTGAATCGACGTTCCAGCAGTTACTAAGGCAATCATCAAAAAACGGCAATGCCACCACAAATTGTTCTTGCGAGCAAGTGTGTGCGTGCCAAAGACGCGTTTACTTCTACTAAAACTTTGCGTACCTGCACAGCTGGGATATATTTGCACATTAGTTTCCACTCCAAGACGAGTGACATGTCTCATTAACTTCACGTTACATGCGCGAATTATTTTGAAAACAGAATAGTGCAATCGGACGGCTGTTAAGAGGAATTCACTATAACGTGTAGAAAGCTAATTTGCTTACCTGTCGTCTTTGGAGAAGGCGAGAAAACTTGCGTCGAACTGTACCGCCCTGTGTTGCTGCACCACATAGCTGCGCAAGAGTGGTACACTCCTTCCTCCGCTGCCCCATTATTTAGAACACATTCGAATGTATTTTATAATGCAGCGAAACTTTCCGCCCGTGGAAGCGTTTAGGCAACCCGCGCAACCCTTCGCACGCCGGCTCGCTCACGCACCTACCGAACTGGCCGCCGTGCCCGCCGAGAGAAAGAAAAAAAAAATATTGGCGCCGGTGAGCTGTTTGCGCATGCGTTGAGGAGGCGCGGAAGCGTAGACGGTGTGGAAAGAAAGAAACACCGAGGGAAAGGGAAGGGCACCGCCGCGCAACCGTGCCGCTAGATCGCCACAATTTCGGAAACCGAAACTAGCCAAAGTCGCCGACCAGTGCCCCCATCACCCGGCATCGGTACCGAATATCTAGGGAGTGCTACCGTAAATTTTGAACCCTTCTCGACTTCTGGCTTCCTGACATCAAGAGATTAGGTATAAAAGAACGACAACAAGTGGACTACATCAGTAGCCACTGCGCAATCGATGGGTGCAGACTTTCAACATGCGTCTTTTCTACCTCGGTAAGGTACTGCTGCTGATAACCAACGAATCAGCGATATCCTGCACAGCCATGGGGGTCCACACCCCACCCGCAACCGGCACCGAGAAAGTAGGGAGCCTGCGTCAAATTTGAACCCTTCTCGACTTCTGGCTTGGTGACGTCAACAGAACCAGTTTAAAGGAACCACCACACATGGACATCAGTGGCGGCGCCGCAGGCTTTGGCTGAGGCCTTTGAAGATGCATCGGTTTTAATTCGTTGAGGCGGTACTGCTGGTAACTAACGAAACAGCTATACCCTGCGCAGCCACGAGGGTCAACACATCACCCGGCCTCGGCACCGAAAATGTAGCGGCTTCTGCCTTCAATTTTGAACCCTTCTCGACTTCTGGCTTCTTGATGTTCACAGAACCAAGTTTATAAGACCCACCACACGTGGACTGCATTAGTGGGCACGGCGGAAGTTTGGGGGGCAGTCCTTTCGAAATTCGTCTGTTCTTCCTCGTTGAGGCGGTGCTGCTGATAACCAACGAAACAGCTATACCTAACGCAGCTACCTGGGTACCCACATTACCCGAAATCGGCACCGAAAATGTAGCCACTTCTGCCTTGAATTGTGAACCATTTGCTACTGCTGGAATGGTTACACCAACAAAACCAAGTATAAAACACCGACCACAAGAGGACTGGTCAGTGGGGATGGCAAAAGTTCTGGTTGCAGGCCTTTTGACATCCGTATGTTCTACCTCGTTGAGACGGTGCTGCTGAGAGCCAACCAAACAGCTATACCTTACCCAGCTACGAGGGTATCCACATTAGTCAGCATCGGCACCGAAAATGTATCGACTTCGGCCTTCAGTTTTGAACCCTTTGTGACTGCTGGATTGGTGACGTCAAGAAAACAAACTATAAATCACCGACCACATGTGGCCTAAATCATTGGGGATGGCGAAAGTTCTGGGTGCAGGCATTTCAACATGCGCCTATTCAACCTTGTTGCGGCGGTGCTGCCGATAACAAACGAAAGAGCTATACCTTAATCCGCTACAAGTGTACCCACATTACCCAGCATCGGCTCCGAAAATGTAGCGACTTCGGACTTCAATTTTAAACCCTTCGCAACTTCTGCATTGGTGACGCCAAAAAAACCAACTATGAAATACCAACAACAAGCGGACTACAATAGTGGGGATGGCGAAATTTCTGATTGCAGGCTTTTCAACATGCGTCTGGTCCACCTCGTTGTGGCGGTGATGCTGATAACCAACGAAACAGCTGTACCTTGCTCAGCAACGAGGGTACCCACATCACCCGGCATCGGCACCCAAATTGTAGCGACTTCTGCCTTCAATTTTGATCTTTTCACGACTTCTGGATTGGTGACGTCTACAAATCCAGGTATAAAACGCCTACCACAAGTGGACGACATGAGTGGGGACGGCGATAGTATTGAGTGCGGTCCGTTCTACATGCATCTGTTCTATCTCGTTCAGGCGCTGCTGCTGAGGACCAACGAATCAGCTATAACCTGCGCAGACACAAGGTACCCACATCCCTCCGAAATCGGCAGCGAAATGTAGCGACTTCTGTTTCCAATTTTGAACCCTTCGTGACTTCTTGATTGATGATGTCACCGAAAACAAGTATAAACACCGACCACAAGTTGACTACAACACTGGGGATGGCGAAAGTGCTTGGTGCAGGCGTTCTAACATGAGTCTGTTCTACCTTATTTAGGCGGAGCAGCTGATGACAAAACGGAACAGCTATACCCTGCACAGCCACGAGTGTCCCCACATCACCTGGCCTCGGCACCGGGAATATAGCAACTTCTGCCTTCAATTTTGACCCCTTCGCAACTTCTGGATTGGTGACGTTAACAAAAAAGTGCCACACACGTCAAATTGTACAGATGCGTTTCCATATTAGGAAACCTAAGGCGAATTTTCGTACTACTTCTTTTGTTCTATTACATGAGTCTGACAACCACAAAGCTACCCTTCAGGGTGCAACTTTTTCAGCATGTCAGACCGTACAAGTGCATTGCTTGGTTTCCACTGTGGTTTATTAACATTCTGTTTCTGTTGCTAAAAATAGTTCGAAAGAATACTCCACTGCATACCTAGTGTTCCATACTAACGTAACCGGACTGAGTATGTGCGAATTATGTTTCTGGTAGGAAAATTCGTTTACTTCGCGATTGACTGATAGTTTCATAGAAGTAGTCCGTTCTATCTCATCAGCAATTGTAATCGCGAATGCAAATCACCAATTCAGCCAAGAAATCCGTGAACGGCTGAAATTTTTTATTTGCTCAATTCATAAGCGATATGACTCCACCTATTTACCGCACTTTCATCAATAGTAAAGCAACGGACTTGCATGAAGAAGCCTGAATCTTTTATCGTCATGACCAACCAGAGACAGGAAGTCATGAGAAGTATGCCGATGGACGGTTGCACCTGCAGCGCGGACTGGGACCTAACAATGGTGCGTGCGAACGTCACCGCCGGGTGAGATCTCAACCCACAACCTTCTCCACTTTCTTTCTGTGTTTAAAAATTCATTTCTTTCAGTGGCCTACCCAGGCACTCTTGAGTGCCACCCTTATTTCTGTCTTAATTCAACGAGTCCCTCTTTTCCCATTCTGATCCTATATATATATATATATATATATAAATATATATATATATATATATATAATATATATATATATATATATATACACACACAGAAAGATAGGTTGGCAGTCTACAACGCCAAAGGAGGCATAGCGGTGTTGTTAGGCTCTTTTTTTACTACGGGTAATGAGGTTAACATTTTTTAAATATAAGGAAGCAAAACCGAACCCACGTTTCGGGGGCTGAAAAAGAAGCTCCCCTTCTCCCCGTGTAGTCAGAGTGGCGCTGGCTACCACCCTCAAGCGTTCGATACAGTTCTAGTAAATATAAATACCCCAAACGTGAAGGAGAACACAGTCGCTCAGATAGCCGAATTGGTAAGGCATTCGAGATCTTATCGAAAGGCGTGGGTTCGGTCCCCACACTAGGTGCGTGTTTTTCTTCCTTTCTTTGTTCCTTATATTTAAAAAATTTGAACTTCATTACCGTAGTAAAAGGAGGCGTCCACACGTGTAGGAAGAAACGCACACACACAGCTGGCTGGCGCCGCATCTTTTAAAGTGCTACGAGTTGTGCCGAGCCTACGCCAGATGGCGCCATGGGTCCTGCGACCGAGAGAAGACGCAGTGAAACATCCCCTTCGCGAGGGGCACGATAAAATGCAGAGCATTTCCGGGGGCGCACGACCTTAAGTAGTTTGCGTTACGTTAATGTTGTTGCACTTGTGGCAACTGCTGACGAGAGAGCGCTCGTCAGCAGTAATTTGAATGAGTCAACGATATAAGGCGCGTTCGTAGCGTGCCATTCTCTGTCGGCTTTGTGGCGAGGTGGGTAGATCACCATGTACATTGCCTTCCGCCCGCAGGGTCGAGGGATCGAAACCGGGCGCTGGATAGTATTTTAAATGCAGAGCATTTCAGTAACTCACGATGTCACCCGCGTTGGCGTCCGTATATTCCGCAGCGTCGTTGTCCCTACTATATAAAAAAATACTATCCAGCGCCCGGTTTCGATCCCTCGACCCTGCGGGCGGAACGCAATGTACCTGGTAATCTACCACTCGCCACAAAGCCGACAGAGAATGGGACGCTATGAACGCGCCTTATATCGTTGACTCATTCAAATTCCTGATGACGAGCGCTCTCTCGTCAGCAGTTGCCACAAGTGCAACAACATTAACGTAACGCAAAATACTTAAGTCGTGCGCCCAAGTAAATGCTCTGCATTTGATCGTGCCCCTCGCGAGGGGGATGTTTCACTGCGTCTTCTCTCGGTCGCAGGACCCGTGGCGCCATCTGGCATAGGCTGGGCACAACTGGTAGCAATTTGAAAAGATGCGGCGCCAGCCAGCTGTGTGTGTGCGTTTCTTCCTACACGTGTGGGCGCCTCCTTTTTACTACGGTTACTGAAGTAACATTTTTAAATATAAGTAACAAAGAAAGGAAGAAAAATACGCGCCAGTGTGGGGACCGAACCCACGCCTTTCAATAAGATCTCGAATGCCTTACCAATTCGGCTATCTGGGCGACTGTGTTCTCCTTCACTTTCTTGGGTATTTATATATACTAGAACTGTATCGAACGCTTGAGGGTGGTAGCCAGCGCACTCTGACTACACGGGGAGAAGGGGACCTTCTTTCATTCTTTTTTTTATAGTAGGGACAACGACGCTGCGGACTACGGACGCCAACGCGGGTGACATCGTGAGTTACTGAAATGCTCTGCATTTAATAGAGCATAAAACGCCGACCACAAGAGGACTACATAAGTAGGGATGGCGAAAGTTCTGTGTGCTGTCCTTTCAACATGCGTCTGCTCTATCTCGTTGAGATGCTGCTGCTGATGACCAATGGTACCGCTATACCCTGCGCAGCCCGAGGGTACCCATTACCTGGTATCGGCACCGAAAATGTAATGACTTCTGCCTGCAATTTTGAACCCTTCGAAAATTCTGGATTGGTCACGTCAACAAAACCAAGTATAAAACCACCGAAAACAAGTGGACTACATCAGTGGGGATGGCGAATGTTGGGGGTGCTGGCCTTTCAACATGCGTCTGTTCTATCCCAATAGGCGCTGCTGCTGATGACCAGCAAATCAGCTATAACCTGCACAGCACAAGTGTCCCCACATCAACCGGCATCGGCACTGAAAATGTAGAGACTTCTGGCTTCACTTTTGAAGGGGCTGTGCGAATATTCGAAAATTTCGATATAGTTATCGGATATTAAATAACCTATAATCGTATTCGCTTCGAAAACTATCTCCTCGAACTATTTCAAATATTCGAACGGGTTCGAACAATCGGCTATTATTGACAATTTGGATTGATAACTTTATAGTGCGAGGGGGGGGGGGGCACGTCTTTTAACATCGTAAAGGGGACCACAACCTCATTTTCTTTAAAGCCACATATTCGGCTTCTATGTTTTCTATAAACTGCGTTTGCAACGTTTGTCCACTGAAAACCGCAGCAAAGTGGTATAAAAATACTTTTGCCAGCAGCTGTGACAAATCTCAGCGGAAAGGAGCAAAAAACGTCAATGTTCGGAGCACTGTATCTCCGCAACGGTGCCACCGGCGTGGCCGTTTTGGTACCATTGGACCGGCCGAGCCATCCTCTTTCCAGTCCTTACCGTGTCTTTTACCTTCGTTCATTTACAAATGCACGAATGGCAGAAAAAGAAAATGCGCACAAGAGAAGGCAGAAATAGATGAGCATGCATTATTGGCCTTCCAATCAGCGTGTGCGTTGAAACGGCCCTCCTAATTGTGTGTCGCGGTGGAAATGGAAGATGGCGGCTGCCTTAACTGTTTAGTGCGCGTTTCTGGGTTCACTTGCACTGCTTTCGCTCGTAAAGTTTCAATTTGATCATTTTATCTTCTATGGTACTCAACACGCGCATTATAACGATGGCCATTCTTATGATCACAAGCCGTATTACGGGAAGTTGCGTGGCTCGAAAGGCGAAGGTTATCGTACGGTTCATGGCGCGCGTGACCTTACCCAGGAGGGTGAAACGGGGTGAGAGCGCTTGGGATAGCGGTTTCCGGTGTGAACTTTCGTCTTATTTGAGGTGCTTGCATATTAGTTATTGTTAAGCTTACATTAGGCTCGCTAGTCTTGGGAAACAAAGTTCGGACACGTCAAACCTTCGGCGCGCATGGCGTTGCGCTGCGCGTTGGAGCATTGCTGGCTGCACAACCTGGTACGATTCAGCGCAAGTAGGTGTATTTAATGCCTCTGACTTGACATATAATCTTAGGAGCGACCTGGCGGGCCATGTCAGGAATAAACAAAGTATGACATGTTGCTGTATACGAGCACCACAGTGCGGTCGGGACAAATCGCTTTCTTCTGCAACGTAAGACTGTTATGACCTCGCCCATTCATTCGGGAATGCAAAGCATTTTGAAGAAGTTTTCTATCATGTTTTAGATTTCCCTTAAACTTGGTGCAAGGTGGGCAGAAAGAACATGTTAGGACTAAAACGTTTTCAAAATAACACTTCGAAATTTTTATGGTGTTATCCCAGAAGCACTTACTGTTCCTACAAAAGTACTTACAGACGCACCACTTCTCAGCCCCCGACGGTGACGGTCATGTTGAGAGAAAGCTCCCCGCGAGTAGGCGACGCACTCGCGTCGGCCCGATTCCTCGGGACCCGCCGGCACCGTCCGCCTCGGCACCTACCGAACCCTACTGCCACCGCTTCCCACCGGAAAGCTGTCGGAAAACTGAATGTTTCTGCACGGCGACCCGTCTGCACGGCCTTCAGAGTGGAAGATGTCGCGTCCACACTTGGTGACAAAACGGACCTACAGAAGATCGAGTGTCTGGGTCCCTTTCAGTTTAATCACCTATGGATTGTGACATTCCCATCTGAAGTGCACATGGAGGAGCTGTCAGCGCGCACGGAGATCACATTGAAGGGTTAGCCGGTGCGTTGTGATCAACCCTAACCGCCGAGAAATTGCGGTAAGGGTGCACCCGGTACTGCCAAAAGTCCCAGACGAGCTGCTCATCCGACAGTTGGAACGTTTTGGCCGAGTTCAAAGAGTGGTTCGTGAGGGTTGGCAGAAAGCCGGCCTCACGCACATGATCGGCACCACGAGGATCTTCCACATGATTCCCTGAACCCCGACATCGCCCGAGGTGATCCCCCATCAGGCGACTCTCAACGGTAGCCCCATTCTAATCGAGGTTCCCGGTCGGCCGTCGCTCTGCCTCCGTTGCTACCGCACCGGACACTATCGGAAAAACTGCTCAACTCCATGTGTCGCGTGTGCCGCGCTCACGGGCGTGACCAGACTAACTGCACGCAGTCGTACGCGTCCAGAGCGAAGCAGAGAACGCCCGCGAGGAGTCTCGAGGAACACATGGACGCCGATGACATGGCGGCGATGATGAGCACCGAGGGACTTGAAGCAGCCGCTCACCCACTATCCCCTCTCCAGGAATCCTCGCACGTGCTTCGCCTCCTGTCATCCCCACCGTTCCGGCGGAAGAAGAAGGCAAGCTAGACGAGTCAGAGGAAGTGAGAAGAGAAGAGCGAAGACTACGCGACGCCCGGCCTTCGACCTTCAGACAGCTCCGAGCCCAAGGCGCATGCCGAGAGAGGGAACGGAAACGAGATAGAATGCCACCCACCACTCGCAGCCGGCTAACCGCCGACAGGACGATGGGAACAAACGGAAGGAGAAGAATTCTAGCAGCGTCGACGACGTTCGCCCTCTTCCCCCCGGGGCGACCGGCAGGCAGAAAGACCACAACGAGGCCGCCTTACACAAGGAAGTCAGCGGCCCCTTCCCAAAAGCCTTGCAAGAAAAAGAACACGCCAGTGATGCCGGGCGCTATTAGAGAAACGGACAGCGACGGGGCCCACGAGTGCGGCACACCCCGTGAACTCAAGGAAATGGTCGCGGAGCGGTTGGCGAGGCTTCCCTGACCAATGCCAAGCCCGCGGCGGACCGACGAGCGGTGGAGAGGGGAGACGAAACCCGCCGACGTTCAGGGAGGGAAGGCGGCCCTCCTGAACGACCAGCCACGAGGGACCAGCTGTGAAGACGCGGACGACGAGCTCCCGACGAAGGCCGCCGCAGCACCGCACAAACCCGATAACATCACGGGAGTTGAGACGCGGCGGAAGGCACGCGGGAAACACGGCGGTGCAGCCACCAACAAACCGAGCCATGGAGATACCGGGTCAACGACCGCCGGGGGAAGCTCGACTAATGGCTGGAGTTGACGTCCTCACCGGTAAGCGTTTTTTTCACACCATGGCATCACACCAGAACGCAGTCGCGCTTGTCACTTTAAACGTGGTAAGTCTAACCTGAAGAAAAGGAAACATTGGCTAGTTGACCTTCTGAATGAAAAAAAATAGATGTGGCCTTTTTACAGGAAACCAAAACTTCCCCTCGGGAGGACGATCAATATTTTGTACGATTTTTTGGCCAGCTGTTTCAAAAATCTTTACACCCCCTCACACCCACACGAGCGGGTGGAACCGCAATTCTAATACGGAAACACGAAGTCTTAACAGTAATTGACTGCGCAGCTGGGAAGGACGGGCGCTTTTTGCTCCGTCGACGTCCTGGTGGGAGGGAGCTTACACGCTTTGTGTGCGTTAAGGGATGGCATGGAAAGAATTAAAGAGGCCATAGCCAAACGACGCGGAAGGCTTGAGACCCTCAGCAAACATGACACCGAACACAAACATCAGGAGCAGTAAGGGGGAGGGCAGTAGAGAGCCCACAACAATTTTTCAGTGGGCTCGCGCTATACATGAACACTCGCGCTATACATGAACCTGTGCTATACATAAACAGGGTAGAAATTTGACCAGCCATCCTCGCCTTGCCGGAGACAAGAGGGTATCCGAGAATCCGGGGTATGTCACATATACCGACCCCACTAAAATGGGAACAGCGATTATGGTAGAGAACGTTATAGCAGCCACCCAACACGTCTCAGCGAAAGCGGGATGCGAACATACGCTCGTTGAAATACATGCAAGGGAAATCGGAAGTAAAAGTAGCATATTCATTATGAGCGTCTACTGCAGACCGTCGCAAAAACAATACGATTTTGACCGCGTCGTGCTGGAGGCGAGGAAGCTTGCGGGGCCCAGACCACTCCTGATCCTCGGGGACTTCAACGCACCGCACACGCTGTGGGGGTACTAGTTTGCAATCAAAGAATGAAAAGGCTCTAGTCAAGACAATGGACGACCAAGATATAACATTACTGAACGAACCTGGGGTACCAACACGCAGCGGAAACAGTGTATCTTAGGGACACAGCATCGGGCCTGTTGTGGCTCAGCGAATCAACGAAGCAAACGGGGCAACGAGGGTACCCACATCAACCTACTCGGCACCCAAAATGTAGCGACTTCTGCCTATATATTTGACCCTTTCCTACTTCTGGATAGGTGACATATAAATCCAAGTATAAACCCCTACCACAAGTGGCATCAGTTTGGATGGCGAAAGTTCTGGGTTCAGGCCTTTCCACATGCGTCTGTTCTATTTCGTTCAGGCGCTGTTGCTGATGACCAACGAAACAGCTATTGGCCAGGAGATTGTCCTATACGTGCGCCGCTTAATTTAGGGGGCGCAACAGTCAAATTTCTATAAAGCAGTAACAAACGACAAAAATACATGGGTTTCTATAGGGCACTGGTCGGTAGCCAAGCAAGATTCGTTTAGTGTACGGGGAAATTATGTGCAGTGGGGCAGTGGAAATCTAAGAAATACACATCAGACATTAGCCTGCATTGCTTTCCGCAGCGGGAAACCTAAAGCAAACTCTAGATATCCAAGCTCAAATTTTGAAGAAAAATTGGACTTGGCCTGTAGTACACTTAGGCGCAGAGTTTTTCAGGAACATCCCAGACGGAAATGTTAATATCAGCGGAGAAATTGCCGCAAACCCGAAAAGCCGAACCATAAGGCTTTACTATAATTCGCGGCAGTGAAAAGACCGTAACTTTTGAAAAATAACAGCTGTTTCTTTGAAAAATTTTCCCGTGATAAACACAAGCAGCCAAAATTTGCAAATTATTTCGAGAATTCCCATTGAACGTTCCGCCTTACCGGGCACAAAAGAAGTTTGGCTCTAGGTCACTTTTGATGAACGCTGTGTGTACGTAGTAAGTTCTATACCTACGAATTGAGTCGCGAGTCAGTGCGGCAATTTATAAGGCCCCGCTTACGAAGACGATTGATACCCCACAGTCCACGCTACGCCGAAATGAAACTTGTACGTACTAAAAGCTGCTTTCAAAATATTGTTCATGCTAGCAACCTTCACTTCAAACAACACACACGACAGTGGCCTAAAAACGCGTTCATTTTAATAAAAATCCGTACAAGTAAAATCAGCGCCGATCACCCGCAACACTCTGCCGCTGGCCACCATTAAAACAAGCTGTTTTCAAGACGAAAGCGCTGATGAACAAATACCAGGATGCGGCTCTGCGAACACACAAAAAACGAGCATAGCTCAATAACAAAGAACGATTTCTTTTTAATTTTGCACCTTTCGCGCAAAGTCAAGACCACGGTACACACAGGCAGCAACGCAAAACACGCTCCTAGCGCGGACGACCCGTAATCCGCACAAAATAGGCAGCGATACACGTACCACACACTTGTGTGAGTCAGTATCCAATGGTCATTAGACGTCGTCGCACGGAGATCCGGCAGCGCATATAAGATGGGCGAGCTGACACGCAGACAGTGATGGAACAAGCACAGGTAATTGAAGGCAAACCACGAGATGTACACACCATAGAGTTACATAACTTGTTGGACACACTGCACAATGACATGGACAAGCTAACTCAAGGAGCGATAAGCGTATATTTCTCGCGCACCTCAACCTTAGCACGTCGAGAAAACTAGTAGGAATAAAACAGAAGCTGCCGCCGCGACACCAACACTCATTGGTCTAAACAATCACGCGACCCGTGGCTGTCTGCAAATAAATGCCTACAAAGAAAGACAAATTGACGTTGAGGCAGGGAACAACACGGAGGGGTAATCTGACCACCGCATTCACCACCCCCGTCTGTTGTTTCCGCACTCTGCGCTTATTGGGTGGTCGGAATCAATACAAACACACCAAAATGCGGGAGGTCAATATTCTTTTTGTTGCCCTCTTCTGAACGGGAGCAAGCGACGAAAGTGCGGGCAGCCGTTAGGGCAGTTCGGTGGCTCTTACATCCGCGGGCAATTAGCGAACTTAGCGGATCTTTTCTTGCGTATATAACCAGGTCAGCGTCGCGCGCATTTGCACGTGTATAATGCTCGAAAGCCTGTGAAGGTATTGTAACTCTGCCGCCTTCAGCGTCTACTGTGTGGGACTATGTTCAGTTGGGGAGACAAATTTTTGCACATGTCGGGGGACCAGTACACCGACGCGAATGCAGTTTCTTACCAAACTGGAATTTCATTCGAACACCGAGAACTAAACAACGTAGGAAACTTCGCTCCTCTCTTTCTTTTTTTAGTAACTTTCTCGTGCAACACGTGTATGGATTCTCATAGCCATGGTAAGAATGACTGAGTGCAGAAGCTCTCGTAGAGGGACGGCTGAATGTTAGGTAAGTAGGGTTTTAGTTCGGACAAAAACTCTGTAAAACAGCGAGCAAAATCTTCTCGGGAAATGTGTACATTTGGAGTAATTTTTTCACATCAACATATACTCAAAAGTGCTCCCTAGAATTGGATAAATGGCTAAATATCGTTCTCCAGAAATATTAGGTATGCTTCGGCCATGTGAAAAAGCCTGTGTCGTCTGCTTTGTTTCCCCTTATTCAGTTTCTCGTTGGCGCCGCTAGGGGCGCCACTCTAAAATCTCTCCCCAATGCCGGCGCAGCCACGAGGGTACCCACATCACCCGGTATCGGCACCGAAAATGTACCGACTTCTGCCTTTAATTTTAAAACCCTTCGCAACTTGTGGATTGGTGACGTCAACAAAACCTAGTATAAAACACCGACCACAAGTGGCATAGATCAGTGGGGATGGCGAAAGTTCTGGGTGCTGACATTTCAACATGCGTCTGTTCTATCTCGTTCAGGCGCTGCTGCTGATGACCAAAAAACAGCTATATCCTGCGCCGCCACGAGTGTCTCCGCAACACCCAGCATCGGCAATAAAAATGTAGCGACTCCTGGCTTCAATTTTGAACCCTTCGCGGCTTCTGGATTAGTGACATCAACAAAACCAAGTATAAACACCGACCACACGTGGACTGCATGAGTGGGCACGGCGCAAGCACTGGGTGCAGGCTTTTCAAAATGCGTCTGTTCTGGTTTGTTGAGGCGTTGCTTCTGATAACCAAAAAAACAGCAATACCTTCGCAGCTACGAGGGTACCCACATTGCCCAAATTCGTACCGAAAATGTAGTTACTTCAGCCTTCTGTTTTGAACCCTTCGCGACTTCTGGATTGGTGACAACAAAACCAAGTATAAAACACACCGACCACAAGTGGACTACATCAGTGGGGATGGCGAAAGAACTGGGTGCAGGCCCTAAAACATGCGTCGGTTCTATCTTGCTCAGCCGCTGCTGCTGATGACCAACAAAACAGCTATACCGTGCGCAGCCACGCGGCTACGCACAAACACCTAGCATTGGCACGGAAAATGTAGCGACTTCTGCCTTCAATTTTAAACCATTCACAACTTCTGGATTGGTGACGTAAACAAAACGAATTATTAACACCAACCACACGTGGACTACATAAGTGGGCACGGCGCAAGCTCTCGGGGCAGGCCTTTAAAATGGGTCGGTTCTACCTCGTTGTGGCGGTGCTGCTGATAACCAACGAAACATCTATACCTGCGCAGCAACGAGGCCACCCACATCACCCGGCATCGGCACCCAGAAATGTAGCGACTTCGCCATCATTTTTGAACCTTTCGCCACTTCTGTATTGGTGACATCAACAAATCCAAGTATAAAACCCCTACCACAAGTGGACAACATCAGTGGAAACAGCGATAGTTGTGAGTGCAGAGCGTTTAACATGCGTCTGTTGTACCTCGTGGAGGCGGTGCGGCTGATAACAAAACGGAACAGCTATACCCTGCACAGCCCACGAGTGTCTCCGCATCACCTGGCATTGGCACCGGAAATGTAGCAACTTCTGTCTTGTGTATTGAAACCTTTGCGACTTCTGAATTGGTGCCGTCGGCAAAATAAAGTACAAAACACCGACCACAAGTGGAATACATCAGTAGGGATGGCGAAAGTTCTGAGTGCAGAACTTTCAACATGTGTGTCTTATATCTCGTTCAGACGCTGCTGCTGATAACCAACGGTAACGCTATAACCTGCGAAGCCACGAGGTATCCACAGAAATCGGCATCGGCTCCGAAAACGCAGCGACTTATGCCTTCAATTTTCAACCCTTCGCTACTTCTTGATTGGTCACGTCAACAAAACCAAGAATAAAACACCGACTACCAGTTGACTACATCAGTGGGGATGGCGAAAGTTGTTGGTGCTGCCCATTGAAGATGCGTCTGTTCTATCTCAATCAGGCGCTGCTGCTGATGACCAACGAAACAGCTACACCCTGCCCAGCCACGAGTGTACCCACATCACACGGCATTGGCACCGCAAATGTAGGAAGTGCTGCCTTCAATTTTAAACCCGTCGGGACTTCTAGATTGGTGATGTCAACAAAACCAAGTATAAACACTAAACCACACGTGGACTACATCAGTGGGTATTGTGCAAGCTCTAGTTGCAGGCCTTTCAAAATGCGTCGGTTTTACCTCGTTGAGGCGGTGCTGCTGACAACCAACGAAACAGCTATACCTTATGCAGCTACGGGGCTACCCACATTACCGAGAATTGGCACCGAAAATGTAGCGACTTGGGCCTTCATTTTGAACTCTTCGCGACTCTGGATAATGCCGTCAACACAACCAAGTATAAAAACACCCACCATAAGAGGACTGCATCATTGAGGATGGCGAAAGTTCTGGCCGCTGGCCTTTCAACATGCGTTTGTTCTATCTCGTGCAGGCGCTGCTGCTCATGACAAAAAAAACAGCTCTACCCTGCGGAGACCCGAGTGTTTCTACATCACCCAGCATTGGCAGAAAAAAATGTAGCGACTTCTGCCTTCAATATTAGGCCTTCGCGACTTCTGGATTGTTGACGCGAACAAAATAAAGTATAAAACACCGAACACAAGTGGACTACATCAGTAGGGATGGCGAGAGTTCTGGGTGCAGCACTTTCCACCTGCGTCTCTTCTATCTCGTTCAGCGTGGCTGCTGATGACCAACGAAACAGCTATAACTTGCACAGCCACAAGTGTCCCCACATTAGCCCGCAGTGGCACAAAAATGTGTCTTTTTCTGCCTTCACTTTTGAACCATTCGCGACTTCTGAATTAGTGACGTCAACAAATCTAAGTGTAAAACACCGACCACAAAGGGACTCCATCAGTGGGCACGGCGCAAGCTCTGGGGGCAGGGCTTTCAAAATGCGTCTTATCTACCTTATTAAAGTGGTGCTGCTGATATCAACGAAACAGCAATAGATTAGGTAGCTACGAGGGTACCCACATTACCCAGCATCGTCACCGAAAAGGTTGCGACTTCGGAATTCAATTTTGAACCATTCGCGTCTTCTGAATTGGTGACGTGAACAAATCCAATTATAAAACCCCTACCACAAGTGGACAATATCAGTGAGCACGGCGATAGTTGTGAGTGTGACAAGTTCAACAAGCGTCTGTTCTATCTCGTTCAGGCGCTGCTGCTGATGATCAACGAAACAGGTATACCCTGCGCAGCCACGAGGGTACCCACATCACCCAGCATCGACACCGAAATGTAGCGGCTTCTCCCTTCAATCTTGAACTCTTCGCGATTTCTTGATTGGTGAGATCACAAAAACCAAGTATAAAACACTGACCTCAAGGAGACTACATCAGTGGGGATGGCGAAAGTTGTGTGTGCAAGTCTTTTTACATGCGCCTGTTCTACCATGTTGAGGTTGTGCAGCTGTTGACATAATGGAACAGCTTTAATCAGCACAGCCACGAGTGTCCCCACATCACCGGCATCGGCAACGGAAATGTAGCAACTTCTGCCTTCAATTTTGAACCCTTCGCGACTTCTGGATTGGGGACGTTAACAAAATAATGTATAAAACACCCTACCACAAGTGTTCTACATCAGTAGAGATGGTGAAAGTTCTGGGTGCAGGCCTTTCAACATGCCTCTCTTCTATCTCGTTCAGACGCTGCTTCTGATAACCAACAAAGTTGAAAAAGAGTGACGCCACAGATTCAGCGTTTGTGTTGCCAAACTCCACAACAAAAATGGGGTTCGGTCGGCACCAGAATCCCGGGACGCTCGCCGCCGAGTCTGTACACAAAGCAGCCGCGTCGGCGGATCGCCTCGAAAGCGCGTCATCCCTATTTCATATTTGCCCCGCTTTCGAGGCGCTTTTTCAAAGAAAGTGCTACGAGTTGTGCCGCGCCTCCGCCAGATGGCGCCACGGGTCCCGCGAAGCAGAGAAGAACTTTCACCATCCCCCTCGCGAGGGGCACGATCAAATGCAGAGCATTTCCGGGGGCGCACGACGTTAAGTATTTTGTGTTACGTTAATGTTGTTGCACTTGTGGCAACGAAAGAGCGCTCGTCAGCAGTAATTTGAATGAGTCAACGATGAAAGGCGCGTTCGTAGCGTCCCCTTCTTTGTCGGCTTTGTGGCGCAGTGGGTAGAGCACCGTGTAAATTGCGTTCCGCCCGCAGGGTCGAGAGATCGAAACCTGGCGCCGGATAGTATTTTTTTTATATAGTAGGGAGGGGTGCGGTGCGGGCTACGGACGTCAACGCGGGTGACATCGTGAGTTACTGAAGTGCTCTGCATTTAAAAACAGCTATACCCTGCGCTGCCACGAGGGTATGAAGACCACCCGGCATAGGCTCCAGAAATGCAGCAACTTCTGCCTTCAATTTTGAACCCTTCGCAAAGTCTGGTTGGGTCACGACAACAAAACCAAGGATAAATCACCCAGCACAAATGACTACATCAGTGGGAATGGCGAAAGTTGTGGGTGCTGGCCTTTCAACATGCGTCAGTTGTATCTCAATCAGGCGCTGCTGTTGATGACCAACGAAACAGCTATGACCTGCACAGCCACAAGTATCCCGACATTAACCGGCATCGCATCAAAATGTAGCGACTTGTGCCTTCACTTTTGAATAGGGGTGTGCGAATATTCGAAAATTTCGAATATCACTCGAATAATAAATATGTATATTTGTATTCGCTTTAAAAACTGTCTATTAAAAATATTTAGAATAATCGAACGGGTTCGAATACTCGACTTTAATCGAAATTTTGGATTGATAACTTTAGGAGGGGAGTTGTGGGGGACATGTCTTTCAACTTCGGAAAATGGATGACAATATCGTTTCTTTAAAGCCACATATTTGGCGTCTATGTTTTTTTATCCAGAGCGTTTGCCAAGTTGGTCTGCTGGAAACTGTCGCAAAGCGGTATAAAAATACTTTTCCACCTAATGTGACAAAATGTCAGCGGAAAATGACCAAAAACGGCAAATTTCAGAGCGCTGTATCTCCGCAACGGTGCCACCGGGCGTGGCCGTTTTGGTACCATTGGAGGGGCCGAGTGACCCTCTTTCCGGTCCCTACCGTGTCTTTTACCTTCGTTCATTCGCAAATGCACGAATGGCAGAAAACGAAATGCACACAAACGAAGCCAGAAATAATGCGCAAGCGCGGTTGGCCTTCCGTTCGGCGTGCGTTTGAAACGGCCCTCCTGATTGGGTGTCTCGGTAGCAATAGAAGATGACGGCGGCCTGGACTGTGTTGTGCGTGTTTCTAGGTTCATTTGCACTGCTTCGCTCGTCCAAGTTTCTATTTGGGGATTTTACTGCTATGGTATTCAACACGGGCATTATAGCGATGGCAATTCCTAAGATCAGAAGCCGTATTACGGGAAGTTGCGTGGCTCGGAAGGCGAAGTTCATCGAACGCTTCGTGGTGCGCGTGACATTACTCAGGAGGGTGAAACGCGGTGTGCGCGCTTGTGATAGCGGTTCGCGAAGCGAACTTTTCGTCTTATTTGCGATGATTGCACACTTAGTTATTGCTGAGCTTGACAGTAGGCTCGCTAGACTTTGGAAAGAAAGGGCCGACGCGTCAAAAACGTCGGCGCGCATGGCGTAGCCGCTGCGGATTGGAGCATCGCTGGCTGTACAACCTGGTACGATTGAGCGCCAGTAGCTGTATATATTGCCTGTGACTAGACATTTATGTCAGGGATAAACAAAGGATGACTTGTTGCTGTATACAAGCGCTACGATGCGGTCAAGCCATATCGCTTTCTTCCACAGCGTACGACATCGTCCATTGCTTTGGGAATGCAAAGCACTTTAAACAAGTTTTCTATCATGTTTTATAGGTCCCTTAAATTCGGTGCAAGTTGGGCAGAAAAGAAAATGTTATGAATAAAAAGTATTCAAAATACCACTTCGACATTTTTATGGTGTTATGACAGTAGCGTTCTAGTTGCTCTGCTTAATTCATTGAAATTCACAAAAAATTCAAGAAGTTGATATCAAAATCCACACTCCCCCTAATTATTCGATATTCGATTTGATATTCGAAGCTAGACATTCGTATTCGATTTGTATTTGAAAAATCTGATACTTGCTCACCCCTACCTTTGAACATTTTTGACTTCTGGATTGGTAACCTGAACTAAATATAAAACCACGACCAAAAGTGGACTACATCAGTTGGGAGGGCAAGAGTTATGGGTGCAGGCCTATCAACATGCGTCTGTTCTATCTCGTTCAGGCGCTGCTGCAGATGACCAACGAAACAGCTATAGCCTGCGCCGCCATGAGTGTCCCCACATCTCCCGGCATGAGCAGCGAAAATGTAGCAAATTGGGCCTTCAATTTTGAAATCTTCGTGACTTCTGGATTGGTGACGTCATCAAAAGCAAGTATAAAGCACCCACTACAAGTGCACTACATCAGAGGGGACGACGATAGTTGAGAGTTCGGGATATTCAACACGCGTCTGTTCTATTTCGTTCAAGCACTGCTGCAGATGACCAACAAAACAGCTATAACCTGGCAAGCCACGAATGTCCCTACATCACCCGGTATGGGCAGCGAAAATGTAGCGACTTCTGCCTTCACTTTTGAGCCTTTCGCGACTTCTGCACTATGTGAACAAACTCAAGTATAAAGCACCGACCACAAGTGGACTACATCAGCGGGATGGCGAAAGTTCTGGGCGGAGGCATTTCAACATGCGTCTTTTCTACCTCTTTCAGGCGGTGCTGCTGATGACCAACGAAACAGGTATACCCTACGCAGCCACGAGGGTACCCACATCATCCGGCATCTGCACCGAAAATGTTGCGACTTCTGCCTTCAATTTTGAACCCTTCTCGAATTCTGGATTGGTGACCTCAACAAAACCAAGTATAAAAACACCGACGACAAGTAGACTACATCAGTAGGGTCGCGCAACCTCTCGGTGGATGCCTTTCAACATGCATATGTTCAATCTTGTACAGATGCTGCGGCTGATAACGACAACGACAGAAGCAGCTATACCCTGCGCAGCCTTGAGGGTCCCCACTTCACCCGGCATAGGCACCGAAAATACAGAAATTTCTGCCATCAATTTTGAACCCTTCCCGATTTCTCGATTGGTGCTGTCACCAATACCAAGATCAAAAAAACGACCACAAGTGGACTACATCATTGGGGGCGGCAAAAGTGCTGCGCATAGAGGTTTGAACATGCGTCTGTTCTATGTCGTTCAAGCGCTGCTGCTGATAACCAACAAAACTGCTATATCCTGCGCTGCCAGGCTGGTAGCTATTTCATCCGCAATCGGCATCAAAAACGTGGGGAGTTCTGCTGTCAATTTTGAACCTTTTTTCATTTCTGGCTTCGGTGACGTCAACAGGACCAGTATATTAAACCGACCACAAGTGGACTACATAGGTGGGATGGCGAAAGTGCTGCGTGCAGGCCTTTTAACATGTGTCTGTTCAATTGTCGTTAAGCGCTGCTGCTAATGACCAAGAAAACAGCTATATCCTGCGCAGGCACGAGGGTCCGCACATCACCCGAAAGCGGCTCCAGCAAAGTAACGAGCCCTGCGTCAATTTCGAAACCTGCACGACTTCTGGCTTTGTGACGTCAACAGAACCAGGTTTAAAGGACCCAAAACACGTGGACAACATCAGTCTGCACCGCACAAGCTCTGGGTGCATGCAGCGACTTTTGCCTTCAATTTTCAACCCTTCGCAACTTCTAGATTGGTGACGTCAACAAAACCAAGTAGAAACACCGACCACAAGTGGAATACACCAGTGGGAATGGCGAAGATTCTTAGTGCAGGCCTTTCAATATGCTTCTTTCTATCTCGTACAGGCGCTGCTGCTGATGACCAACGGGACACCTATACCCCGCACAGCCGTGATTGTACCCACATCTCCCGGCATCGGCTCCGAAAATGCAGCGACTTCTGCCTTCAATTTTGAACACTTCGCGACTTCTGGATTGTTGACGTCAACAAGACCAAATATAAAACACCCACCACAAGTTGACTACATCAGTGGGGATGGCGAAAGTTCTGAGTGCAGTCCTTTAAACATGCGCCCTTTCTACCTCGTTGCGGTGGTGCTGCGAATAACCTACAAAACAACTGTACCCTACACAGCTACGAGGGTCCCAACAACACCCCGCATATGCACCGAAAATGTAGGGAGGGCTGCCATTAAATTGGAAGACATCTCGACTTCTGTATTTTTGACGTCAACAAAACCATTAAAAAGACTGACCGCAAGTCGACTACATCAGTGGGCACATGAAAAATATCGGTACAGGTCTTTCAAAAAGGATCGGTTCTATGTCGTTCAGTGCTGCTGCTGTTAACCATACAGCTATACCCTGCGCTGACACGAGGTTCCCCACTTCACCCAGCATCAGCAACGAAAATTTAGGGTACAAAAGAACTACATCCGTGCGGACGGCGAAAGTGCTGCGTGGAGTTTGAACATGTGTCTATTTTATGTCGTTCAGCCACTGCTGCTGATAACCAACGAAACAGCTATACCCTGGGCATCGACGACGATCCCCCATCAATCGGCTTCGGCACCAAAAATGTAAGGAGAGCTGCCGTAAATTTTGAACTCTTTTCGACTTCTGTATTTGTGACGTCTACAAAACCATGGATAACAGACCGACCACAAGTGGAATACAAAAGTGGGATGGCGAAAGTGCTAGGTGCAGGTCTTTCAACTTGGGACTGTTCTATTCTTGTAAACGCTGCTTTTGTGACCAACAAAACATCTATATCCTGCGCAGCCACGAGGGTCCGCACATCACCCGCCACCGGCACCAGGAATGTATAGAGCACTGCGTCAATTTTGAACTCTTCTCGACTTCTGGCTTAGGGACGTCAACAGAACCACGTTTAAGCACCCACCGCATAGGAATTCGGGACTACGAAAGATCCGCCAGATATTTGGCACACCATCAACTCCGTCAGATGAAACCAAGACGAAACTAAATTGCCGATGGCAGCGCCAAGACGAGACACATTCGCTTGACATTGTGGACGTCCTTGCTCTTTGCCGTCGCTTTAACCCAAGCATGTCAGAGGCTGACAAAGTTCGTCATCTCCTCAATGGCATCAGAGAGTTTGCATTTAACTCGCTTCACCTGCAAAATAAAACTAGAGTGGATGATGTTCGGACCACCTATCAGTGCCTGGACCAGTTAAAAGCAATTTACCTACAGCCATGGCAGGAATCAGCTCATCTTTCTCATGAGTCGGATCTGCATGCACTTTACGCGATATTATTCGCGTGGAGCTGAAACACCAAGTCCCATCGTTTTCTCATGGTGACCGCTGAACCCTGTCTGCCACTGATTCGCGAGAATGTAATAAAGAGGAGCTGCCGTGGATGACGTGTAGTTCACGCCGTGCCCCCGCAGCGGTTCTGGGCACGCCCACGTACCCGGAAGCAGTTTCCCGTTCGCAGGTCTCGCCGATCGGTATTCTCGTGCCCAGGGTCGGCCAGTTAACGGCCGTTTCCTCACCTCCCCCTGCTTCTGATGCTTATCACAACTGGCAACCCCTTCAAGATTTCCTTCATAGTGAACGGCCGGGCTGCTTCTATTGTGGAATCCGCGGCCAAATCTCGCGGTTTTGCCTACGGCGCGAGCACAATGAGAGGCGATGCAACGTGCGCTACGAACGCGACGTTCGCTACAGCTACGGTCCGCGACGCCCTGGATATCTACCTCACGAGCGCTCGCCGTCACATCAGTTTTCTCCAGACGGTTCGCGCCGTCAACACGATCCCAAACACCATCCCCTTCGACTGGACGTCGTTTCGTCCCTCCTTGTCGCCCCGTTTTTAACGATGCCAACCATCTGCCGGAAAATTAAATGCTGCAGTTTACGGAGGAAACACTGTATTGTGCAAACTGTCAGAACTCCTCCGGCGCGTCCCTCGAACACTTTACCAGTTATCGTGGAAGGAATTGTTGTACACGTGATAGTAAACACTGGAGCCAGTTTTCTGTTATGCATAGTGATGTCTGTGCTCGACTACGCAAGGTGAACATGTCCTAAAATGGCCCTTCGTTATGTAGTGCAATTCTGTATCTAATAGAGCCTGCCGCATCATTTACAGCACGTTTAATAATCGGTAACGATTGTCACCATATTGATTTTTCTGTTTTGCCATAGTGTGCTGATCAAATAATTTTTGGTGGGGACTACCTTCCATCCACTTCTGCGATTATAACCTGTCGCCAACCATCCATTTGACATTTCCAACACAGAGCCATTCCCCTGCGCCGGGCTCACGACAGCAGCTCTTACCTTGCGCACGGACTGTTTTACTGCCGGTGATGAGCAAGTTCTCGTGGTGTCCTCGAGCAGCATTTTGAAGCTGATGAATTAGCGTCTCCTTCAAGCCGCTTGTTTTCCCGTGGGGATCGCTGTGTCGGCATGTCTGGTCCGCTTTTCCCAAGGATATGCAGCTCTGGCCGCTCTGAACGCCACCCGAGAGCCAATTTTACTACCTAAAGGCATGGCCCTCGCTTCTGTGATTGATACAGAGCCTGTCGCAGTCCTCTTCAATGCAGTATCCTCGTCGCGAAAGTGTAACTTTGTTAATTCGGCTGGTATGTCCAGCATCGCTGCAACTATCAGCCCTGACCTTACGTCGAAGCAAACGAAACAGCTGCTCACGGTGCTCGCGAAGCATGTTGCATCCTTTGACGTGAGTTCCACCTCTCTCAAACGGACGACTGTGGCTGCCCATCGAATTGATACGGAAGGCTCAGCGATTGTGCGCCGACGACCGTACCGCGTGTCGCCACATGAAACGAAATTCATTGAGAAGCAGGTCATTGAACTGCTCAAGCGCGTCGTTATCTGCCCTTCGTCGAGCTCGTGGTCATCGCCTGTAGTGTTAGTCGAGAAGAAGGATGGTGTCCGTTCGCGTTTTGTGTCGTCTACCAGGCGCTAAATAAGATCACTCGGAAAGATGTTTATCCGATGCCTCACATCGAATAGACATCTTCAATGAGCGGAATATTTCTCTAGTCTCTGCTTACACTGGGGGTATTGCCAGATCCCGATGCACTCAGATGACAAAGAGAAGACGGCTTTTGCCACCCCAGACGGGGTTTTCGAGTTCAATGTGACATGCCATTTGCGCTGTGTAATGCGCCTGCCACATTTGAACGAACGATTGACACCGTACTTTGTGGTCGAAAGTGAAAAACATGTATGTGCTACCTGGATGACATCGTTGTTTTCTCAACTGCATTTGACGAACATTACAACTCTGGAAGAATTACTCAGCTGTCTTTCAAAGGCGGGACTGAAGATTAACACCAAGAAATGCACTTTCGCCAGCCAATCTTAAAGTATTAGGACACGTCGTAAGCAAGAACGGAATACAACCTAACCCAGAAAAGATATCGGCCGTTTTAAATTTTCACCGTCCACAACAGCAGAAAGACCTCCGCAAATTTCTCGGACTAGCAATATACTTCGCAGATTTATATAAAATTTCGCAACAGTTGCTTTGCCTCCACATTACCTTCTCCGTCCTGGCATCCCTTTCGTTTAGACAGAAGATTGCGAATGGGCTTTCAGGTGCTAAAAATGCCTTCACAGCCCGCACCGTGCTTTGTCATTTAATGACAGCGGTCCAACGATCCTGCACACGGATGACAGTGGAAAAAGGCATCTGTGCTGTCTTGCTGCAACTGGAAGCTCAACAGAAAGAGCGGGTCGTCGCCTATGCCAGTCGTTCACTTACGGCGGCAGAACAAACTACAGCATAATGGAGCAAGAATGCCTCGCCGTTGATTGGGCCGTCCAAAAGTTCAGCCCTACCTATACGGCCGGCATTTCGCTGTGTTACCACCACCACGCGTTGTGCTGGCTATCGACACTCAAGAACCTTTCCGGACGCCTTGGCAGTTAGGTTCTTCATCTACAGCAGTACAGTTTTACCATTGCATACAAGTCAAGCAGGAAGCATTTGGATGCGGACGACCTTTCACGTTGTCCATTGCTGCAATCGCCAGCCCCTACCTCTGCATCGACCCAGCCTGCTCTGCTCATCGCATCCATCCCTGACGCCATGGCTACGGACACAGTCAGCCTATCGGCCTTACAACGTGACGATAGTTACTGTCGTCGAATAATAAAGGTAATTGAATGTTCCCCATGACGTCCAAACAGCCGCCTACGCTGACAGTTGAACAACTATACACTTCTGACTGGAGCTCTCTGCGCTACAGCTATTATCCTGCATGCAGTAGATGGGGGAGTGGTTTACCTCGGAAGCTCAGGCTAGTCATTTTAGAGGCGTTCCACGATGAATCGTCGCCTTGGTGGACACCTTGGTTTGACATAATGTTTGACCGAATATGCAGTCGTTTTTATTGGCCTTGGATGTCGACCAGCGTGGCAAAATACATTTCATCTTGTGGCAAATGCCAGCACAGGAAACACACTACGTCTTCCCCAGCTGGTCCGCTACAACCAGCTCCCTGTCCACCTTAGCCGTTTGATATATTGGGCATTGATCTGTATGGACCACTTCCGCAAACACATGCCGGCTATTGTTGGATTGTGATGGCTGTCGACAATTTCACACCGGTACGCAGAAACATCAACTTTGCGATCCAGAAGCACTTAGGAAATTGCAGATATTGTGCTGCAAAATATCATTTTGCTCCACAGTGCCCCTCACATCCTTTTGAGCGACCACGGCAGGGTCTTCCTATCCAGAATTGTGGCTGAAGTGCTTCGAGCAGCCAATAATGTGCAAAAAACTACCACTGGGTACCAATCTCAAACCAACGGCATCACCGAACGTTTTCATCGATCTCTGTCAGACATGATGTCCATGTATATGAAGCCGGACCACATCATCATCATCACCGGCCTATCTACGTCCACTGCAGGGCAAAGGCCTCTTCCATTATTCTCCATTACCCAGTCATGTGCCAACAGTGACCAATTAATCCTGCAAACTCTTGATCTGCCCATCTAAGTTTCTGTCGCCCCCTCCTATGCTTGCCTTCTCTAGGGATACACTCTGGTACCCTAATGACCAACGGTTGTCTTGCCTTCGCATTACATGACCTGCCCATGTGCATTTCTTCTTCCTAATTTTTACTAGTATGTCCTTAACACGCGTTTGTTTCCAATTCTTCCGCTCTCTTCTTGTCCCTTTATATTACACCTATCATTTTCCGCTCGATTGCCCGCTCAGTCGTTCATAATTTAAGTTGAACCCTCTTAGTGAGCCACCAAGTTTGTGCCCCGTAGGTGAGTGCCGGTAAGTTGCAGCTGTCATACACTTCCTTCTTCAGTGACAATGCTAGGCTGCTATTCATTATCTGAGAATTTTTTCCACTTCCACTACCTCGCCCTCTATCTCAAACTGCTGTGCTGTCCCGAGGTTTTTGATATTTACTTTAGTTTTCTGCATATTATTTTTAGGCCCACCGTTCTACTCTGTTCGTCCAGTGCGGAAAGCCCGCTTTGCAATTAGTCCCTCGAGTTACTTCGCAAGGCAACGTCATCAGCATATCTGAGGTTACTGTGGTATTCTCCATTAACCCTTACTCCTACCTGTTCCCAATCCAA
Source organism: Haemaphysalis longicornis (assembly GCA_013339765.2). NCBI lineage: Eukaryota > Metazoa > Arthropoda > Arachnida > Ixodida > Ixodidae > Haemaphysalis > Haemaphysalis longicornis. The sequence goes on along the minus strand of JABSTR010002064.1, from coordinate 4,574 downwards.
CGTTCTGAATACTTCTTGTACACATGCTGTGAATAACACTGGAGAGATTGTGTCTTCCTTGTCGGACTTATAGGATTTTACTTCTCTCTTTATGGTGATAATGGTAGCTATTGACCCAATGTAGAAGTTATCTAGGATTTTACATAATACTCATCTACCCCCTGGTTCCGTAATGCCTGAATGACTGCTAGAGTTTTGAACTAGTCAAATTCTTTTTCATAATCTATGAAGGCTACATATATAGGGTTCAGTATACAGAGCGCACTTCTCTATCACCTGATTGAGCATGTAAATATGGTCCATTGTTGAAGAACCTTAATGGAACCCTGCTTGTTCTTTCGGTTGACTGAAACATAAGGTTGCAGTAATTCATGTAATTATTTTTCATGTCCTTTATGTCACTTTCTTATGGATTAAGATGATTTTGGCGTTCTTCCAAGATTCCGGTACACTTGCGGTCATTAGGCATTGCGTATAGAGGTTTGCCAGTTTTTTCAAATACAATTTTCCCGCCATCCTTCAAGAGAGCTGCTGTTATCTGATCCTCACCAGGTGCTTTGCCCGATTTTATTTCTTTCAAAGCCGTTCTTACTTGTTCAGTCATGGCTGGTGGGATGTCTATCTCTTCTGAACTGCTTTCTTGTTCAGCCATTATCCTGGATGTGCTGGCTACTGTACAGAACCCCTCGGTCACTGTGAATATTTTAATCCCTATTTGTGATGACATTGCCTTGCTTATCTTTAAGTGCATACATCTGATTTTTCCCTACGCCAAGAAGCCTCTTCACTGCTTTCAGGCTACCTCCATTCTTTAGAGCGCATTCGATCCCCTCTATATTACACTTCCGTATGCCATCTGTCTTACGCTTATTGATCAGTTCGCAAGCTCCGCTAGTTCTATTCTGTCAGCTGGGGTTGATATTGTCATAGTTTGCCATTTTCTAATTAGATCTTTCGTCTCCCGTTAAAGTTTAGCAGTATCCTGTATAGACATCATGCCCCCTACTTTTACTGCACACTCCTTGGTAATGCGTGTAGAAATGTTGTCGCTGTCGCTTCTTGTGCGTAAGCTCGGCTTCCTCGGTAAAATGTTGAATATCAGTTCTGCAGCATGATATGAATTCTTCTGCTTTACGCATTACTGTTAGCTCATTATCAAAAAGCTATGACCACTATGGCTACAAGCGAAAATGTCGTTACATGCGCATCAATTCCCACCATCCACTCTGCAGGCGGAGGAAGCGGCCATCTCCCTAGCCATTGCACAAACCTCTGCAGAAATAATTATCACAGACAGCCAACAAGCATATAGAACCTTCTCCAGCGGTTGCATATCCCCTCTTGCCAGAACAAATTTTTTCTGCATCCTCATCGACATCCCATGAGAATTTTTTGGGCTCTAGCCCACTTCGCCGCTTCTGGCAACGGAGCTGCCCATCAGCGTGCCCCAGTGTTGACCCACCTGGAAAGGCAGGAGTTTGGCGAGCAGTAGCAGTGTGCCTTCTCTTGTGATTCCATGACATCAACCAGCATTACCGCCTGGAACTAACGGTATATCCCCCTGCGCACAAAAACCTCACTAAAGAACAAGACCGCCACCTCCGAGGCACCCAAACAAACCCTTTTTCCCCACCCCACTAGAGCTAACATTATGGCTCGCACCCGGTACTCCTCGCAATGCCGCTTCTGCGAGGCTCCGGGCACCCTCTACCATATCATGTGGGGCTGTGATAAGAACCCCCACATACCCCTGCCTTTCCCCTCCCCTGAGCACTGGGAGGGAGCACTGTCCAGCTCGGACCCTGACGACCAGCTTTGGCTGGTGCGGAGAGCCCAAGAAGCCGGACACACTCAAGGGGTCCTGTAATGAGGACTCTTCCCCAGGGCTTACTGTTTTAAATGCAAAGCATTTCTTTAACTCACGATGTCACCCGGCGTTGTCGGCGTTGGCGTGCCTCGGCGTCCGCAACAGCCGTTCCAGGTGCGCCCTCTCCCCGTCTCCTCCTCTCCTCGCATCACGCTACCCTCCTCGCTCTCAACAACAGGTCCGCACCCATCCCCTACACTATATAAAAAATAATACTTACCGGCGCCTGGTTTCGATCCCCCGACCATGCGGGCGGAACGCAAGCTACATGGTGCTTATATCCTTATAGCGCGCCTTATATCCTTGACTCATTCAAACTACGTCAAGAAGCTGCTGATACAACGCATTCACTACCTGTGGGCGGAACGCGAGGTACATGGTGCTCTTCCCACTGCGCCACAAAACCGACACAGAATGAAAGGCTACGAACGTGACCTATATCCTTGACTCATGCAAACGTCAAGAAGCTGCTGATACAAACGCATTCACAACCACCAACTCCCCAAACACTGAACGTTACCACAATACACCCACCCCTATGCGACGCATTTACTTGAGTCCCCCTCGCGAGGAGATTGGCCCTTTTTTTGAGACACGTTTATTCCTCCTCCTCGACTTCCTTTGTGCTAGCTTATTACGGTTCCTCCTCAAATCTAGCTTAATTCCAGATCTTACCATACGGTGGTCACTACACCTTACCCTTCCGAGCACTACCACATCCTTTACGACGCGAGGGTTATTGCATAATATGCAGTCTATTTCATTTTTATGGTCCCCATTTGGGCTCCTCCACGTCCACTTCAGGGTCTCCCGTTTACATTATGCGTAGGTTATTACGTTCTGCAAACTCAACTTGTAGGTCCCCCTGCTTTTTCTACAGCCCAGACCAAAGTTCCCAACTACCTTGTCTCCAGCCTGATTCTTGCCTACTTTAGCATTGAAGTCCCCCATAACTACGGTATACTGTGTTTTTACTTTAGCCATTGCCGATTCCACATCTTCATAGAAGCGTTCCACTACTTGGTCGTCGTGGCTGGATGTGGGCGCGTAGCCCTGCACCACCTTGAGCTTGTACCTCTTATTGTGCCTAATTACAAGACCTGCTGCATTTTCGTTAATGCTATAGTATTCTTCATTTGGCCAGCTATGTTTTTATTGAGTAGAAATCTCGCCCCCAGTTCTCTTCTGTCCACGAGACCAGGGTAACATAGGACGTGCCCACTTTCATTACCGTAAAGGCTTTACCTGTCCTGTTAACCTCACTAAGCCCTATGACACCCTATTTAATGCCCTTTGTTCCTGGAACAAACCGCCTAGACTCGCTTCACTAGATTAGGTTCTCTTGTTAAAGGAACGTTGCCAGGTTATTATTCCAATTGTGGCCTGTCAGGATCCGTCTTAGCACCGTCTGCTGCGTCACAGGTCTGACCGCAGCCGTGATCAGTTGCTTCGCAGCCGCTGGAGACTGAGGGCCATGGGTAATTGGCGTATTCATGGGAGGTTGCGGCCGTTACCACACCAGCGTGGCCAATCCAGGTCGGGTGAGGGTGCAGCGGTGGCGTAGAGGTGGAGCATCCGCCTCGCGTGCAGAAGTACCGTGGTTGGAATCCCGGACCAAAGCAACCGGGATAAAAGTCTTGCTTTTGTAACGTTCGCCTACAAGACGACCATCCAGCGCAACACAGGCTACTCACCTTTCTTTCTGGTTTTTGGACGCTCCCATTCCTTCATCATTGATACAACTTTCTTTTCAACATGGGACTCTTGTGCCGTCTTGTTTTTTTGACGTGTTTGTCACTCGCCTCAACCACTGTCACCATCTGGCTCTTCTTCACACTGAAGCCGCTCAGCAAGAACGGAAACTGAATACGATTCGACTCACCGCTCTGTTCACTTCCACCCTGGAGTTGAAGTATCAGTTTGCACTCCCCTGGCCTATGCGAGATGTTTTTGCATTGATACCTTCATCCGTACATTGTGCTTGAGCAGACATCTCGCCTGTGAATTATCGGGTGTCTCCGACAGCTGCCCCCACTGACCGCCGAAGGTGAGGAACTGAAATAGTTCACGGCTCCCGCGTGAAATGATACAACTAGCGCACACCATATCTCACTGCGACCAAGACGTCCCTTCCAGTTGGGAGGGGAGATAGTGCGATCGTTTGTGATCGCATTCAACATTATTGAGCACTGCTGCGCTGTAGGACACTCATATATGCTGTAGCCAATCACTTTCATTTGGTAGAACCAGTCCCTCATCTGTGCACAGCCCTTATAATCATCATTCTGTAGATAATCATCGCCACTAGTGGCTTGTTCGGTCGAGTCACCGACGGGCGGAATAAAACACAGACTGTTGCTACTGCTGACTTATTTAACGTCTTCCCTCGCCGTACACTATATAACAAGGGTGTTAGGCACGTGATGTTCCAGTGACCACATATCAGATTCTCTTACAGGCTTTTTATAGGGCTTGTTCGGATAGAACCCGTCGGTAATCTATGGCCCAGGGGGTACACTGCGAGAACGAGTTTAAGAGCGGCTTTTGAGGCTGATTGATAGACTACTGCCATAGTAATGCCTAGATCTGATAAGACTATTGAAAATATTCCGTACGAAGCTCTGTTTTTCCTGTATGACTGGCGTGAGATAACTTTTAAAATGTTAAGTGCTTTCATGCATTTTGTCTGTTTTTTTTTATTTGGGAT
>JABSTR010002063.1:0-23677 GCA_013339765.2 Haemaphysalis longicornis | reverse complement strand
TTGGGCTCATGTACGATAAAATTTAATGTGATATGCGGAATCAGCGCGCAAGAAACTATATAACTGTTAATCTAACTCAATTTTTTTGGAAAGCGCTTCAGCTTCCCTTTAAAACCACTGTCTTTTCTGCTAGTTCGCCCAACATGCGTGTCTGATAGGTAAGAATGCCGAGCCGTCGCCGGAACTTGTTTCGCGCCTGGGTGCCAGACAGGATACAGCCGTGTAAAAGATGCGCCGAAGGCGTCTCTTCAATGTCTCGCGAGACGAAGAAAGACGAAAACAGTGGGAAAGAAACCTGCACCGTGCGGATAAAGTTTTGGACGAGACGTGCGCAGTCTGCGAACTGCATTTTGAGCCACGGTATGTAATTAAGGATTACGTACATGCAATCAATGGCTCAGAGGTGCGTATTCCGCGAGGTAAGGCCAAACTATCGGACGATGCCGTTCCCACGATTCTTCCGAATCTTCCCGCCTACCTGACAAAAACAACCCCAAAACCAAGAAGGAAGAGAAGGTGTTCGGGAAGTGAAGCAACGACGAGCAGTGAAAAGAGACGGAAGACGATCGACTCTGATCCGTCGGGGCCGTCGACCGCTGGCGCCAGCGCTCATTCCACCGACGAAGCAAGTGAAGCAGCAGCTGGATTTGACGGGGCGCCACATCATTTGTCGTTCTTATTTCACCTCAAAACGCCTTCCAAATACTGGTCTACCCATTACTTCCCGGACTTCGATGGTGTACTGTATTGCACAGTGGGGTCCACTGTTAAAGGGAAACGGCGAGCGCGTGTCCGCTATGCTCCGCGAAGCGCCGACACCGAGAAGTGGCGAGATTCGGAGACAGCCGCACATGCGCATTGACCGCACCGGGCGTGAGAAGCCGCTGTGTTGTCTGCTACGGCGCTCCGCTTAGCTTGCGATAGCCATGGAATTTCGTACTCGCAGGATCTGAGCGGCCGGGCGAAGCGCCGTAGCAGACGACAGCGCGGCTTCACACGCATGGTGCGGTCAGTGCGCATGTGCCGGCTGTCTCCGATTCTCGCCACTTCTCGGCGCTGGCGCTTCGCGGAGCGCAGCGGGCACGCGCTCGCCGTTTCCCTTTAACAGTGGCCCCACTGTACCTCGGTTTTGGAGCAGGATGCGGTCGTCACTTCTGAAAAGGTCGTGATGTTCGTCTGCGACAAGCCACATGATGCCCACTGTAAGGTGTACCTGAGAGGGCGACTGGTAGATGAATGCTTCCCAAGATCCCAAGCAGAAGCAGAAAGCCTATTAGAAAAGGTGGAAGCCTTTGAACTCTGTGTTGGAGCACTGAATATCCGAGACTACAGCCCAGCCTTCCTAACAAATGGAATCCAGAGCCAGTTGACACTCAGCCAAGGCACGTACTACAACAAAAACTGCCTGAGAAAAGTAGAAAGCAAAGGTTAGTACCATCACAAGTGCGTTATTTCTTCAGATCAATGAGAGTATTTGTCTATGCATTTCGATCCCTTACTACAAATTTTGAGTTTAATTCACCTGTCATTTTGTTTACAGGTGGACAGTGTATCGGCTGCAAATACCTCCGTAATGCTCTTCTGACTCGACAGTCAAGGATCAAGCGAGCACCTGCCAGGGCTTTACAAACCGTTTCCCAAAGGCTGAGATGTGCAGTCCAAAGAAACAGGCGTCTTTCATCACGAATTGCCACGATGAATGATGATATCAAGAAGATGCAAGCACAAAACGCTTCGGTTGCGGAAGAAGTTCTCGACGAGTACATTTCAAAACTTCCAGAGAAGCAACAGGAGAGTGTGAAGCAATGCTTCGCAGCGGCAAGAGTGAAGAAAAGGGGCTTCCACTACAGCAAAATGTGGATTCTACAGTGCATAATTATGAAGATGAAGAGTGCCCGCCTCTACGACCACATCAGAGACAATAACATACTTGCTCTTCCAAGCAAGTCTACGCTGAAGCGGTACATGTCTGTCTACAGGAGTGCATTTGGCTTCAGCAAGAAAGTTTGGAGCAACTCAAGCAGAAGACACAAGATATGGATTCGTTTAAGAAACATGGTGGCCTGCTTGTTGACGAGTTAAAGCTGTCAGAGCACTTGTGCGTGAAGCAATCCGGCCACATAGAAGGCTTTGTAGATTTAGGGGATTATACTTCAACTGTAGACAAGCAAGTGCCCTCAGACCATGAGATGGAAATACTGTTTGTGCCATTTGTCGGCAAATGGATCCAGGTCATTGGCACGTTCGCTACACGTGGAAATGTTAAAGGAGACTTGTTGGCACAGATCATGGTAGAAGCCACAATCTTGGCCGAGAACAGTGGTCTTTTTGTGGATTTAATAACTTGTGATGGCGCCACATGGAATCGTCGGATGTGGAAAGTATTGGGGATTCAAGGCACAGCAGGCGACGTGAAGTGCAAGGTAGAACATCCTGTCGATGCCACCCGGTGCCTACACTTCATATCAGACTTTCCGCACCTCATCAAGTGTATGAGAAATGGCCAGCTGGACTGTCGATTCAACACTCCTGACGGGCACGTAAGGGCATTTTTATTTACTGTTGTAAAAAATTGAAAATATAATTGAACTCTTTGCATGTGAGGTTTCTTTATTCGTGTTCATTAATAGCAGAATTATTTATTTTTTCAGGTAAAAATTCAGCACGTCAGAGAAGCGTTCAATATTGATTCAAAAAGTGTCACGCTCAAGGCTATGCCAGGCATCACTAAGTGTCATCTGCAGCCAAACGCATTTGAAAAAATGAGGGTCGGCTGTGCATTTCAACTGTTTGGCGACAAAGTACTTCAAGGCCTCCATCTCTACAAAGCTGAAATTGAGGCAAAAGTTAAAGGCACAATTGGTGGCACACAAGATTTTTTCAGGTAAGAGGCTAGCTTACCTAACATAGCCAAGAAGTAACAATATATTGTCGTGAAGTCGTCGTGCACTGTATTCTTTTCCCACTTTGCGAGGAAGGCATGTTCTGTTTGTTTGAAAGCTGCATGGACGGAAGAGTTCATGTACCTTAGTTAATGAATACATTTGGTAGCCCAGTTATCTGTGTATACTTTGCATACCTTCCTTGTGCTGTCACAGGTACGCTTTTGGCCTTTAATCGTTTAATGTGAAGGCCGGGGTGCGCACCTAGCCGATAGAAATACCAGCCAGGGAAAAGCTGTCGGCTCTTTTGCGCCAGTACTCAGAGTTGCGTTGATTTTTATTAGTGGTGCGGTTTAGCTTTGGCAACCACGTGGCAGCAACGGCAGTGCACATATTTGTGTTTCCTATAAATATCTGTTTATAGCGAGAAATACTGTGATAGTGCGTTTGCCATTAAAAACTGACACGGTACACAATATTTTATATTGCAGAAGAATCAATGACATCATCAAGGTTATGACGTCCAGGTTCCCGGCTGAAGCTTTGCGACCAAACTCTGCTGGCAGTACTGCCCTCTCGGACTTCCTGGAGTACCTGACAGCCTGGGAGCAGCATGCAGGTGGAGACGGATTCCTAAGTGATTCTACAGCTACAGGCCTGCGAGTCACTCTGTCGAGTACACTTGAGCTCCTGTCGTACCTGACCACACCAGGGTATAAGTTTATAATGACGTCGCGATTGAGCCAGGACCCCCTGGAAAAGGTGTTTGGAATTGTGCGACAGTCCTCGGGCTGTAACGATCACCCGACACCAAGCCAATTCCTTGTTACGATGAACGGTTTGTCTTTTTACAGTTTGGTGAAGACTGTAAGATATGGCAATGCGGATCCATGTGCTATCACAGCATTGTTGGATGTGAGGGGGGTAGCAGTGCTCCTCCTAGAAGCAGCTTGTACGACCAGGTAGATGATCTAATTGAATCCGGTGACTTGTCTGCAGCAGAAACAATTTTGTCATGTTCACTGGACCATGACCAACATGTCAAAAGAAGCGACGCACGCCTGATCCACTACATAGCTGGTTATGTTGCGCGGAAATGTGTGATGAAAATGAAGTGCGAGCATTGCATGCAGCTTTTGACATCATCCACTAACAACGACAAGCGAGAACTCGCCTGTCTTACGCTCCATAAGGATAAAGGAGGCGTTCTCTATCCTCACGGTGTCCATTTTCGGTTTGTCCGAACACTAGAAAATTTGTTCACTGACTGCTTCAGCAAGACAAGGCTGCACGCTGAAAGTATCCTTGATATACTCAGGCCTAGTGAAGGCAAGGTGCACCCTCAGCGTTGGCTGCAGTAAGCATGCAGCTCTCCTGACGAAGGAAGTAATCAGCTTTTACGTTACAACACGGCTTCACTTTGTAAAGGGAATAAACTCAGATAACAGAACGAGGAGAGAAAGTGCCAAACGCAGAAAAATGAGCAAGAACTCGTGAGGCAAGCTTGCAAAGAACGAGACTTTTTTCCCTGCTTGGTAAAGAATTCCTGGCCTTCATTCTGGATAGTGCCAAAAAAGCACCCACTTGTATATATTTTATTTTTTTGTAAATAAACTGTTTGTATTCTTAGCATTGCAGACTATGTGGTTTCTATTACTCAAGGCACACCGCTACTGGGTAGTTGATTGGTTTAGGCATAAAAGAAGACTAATATAAAAAGAAAAGTACCCGTGGTGATTGAAAATACCAAAAGAAGCACCATCCCACAACGGGCCCTAGATAGGAAACGAAATAAGTTATGCCATATTTTACAAACGAAATGCACTGAGACAGCTGTTATTCCTCAACGCGGGCTTGCACGACACACACAGACAGGCACACGCACGCGCACACCCAGACAGGCGCGCGCACGCACAAGCGAACTGGTCTGGCAGCTTGTTGACCAACGTGTGCTGTCGTACTTGGCCACAGCACAAACGGTTCACAAACGTAATATCGATGTAGTAACTGTCCCAGGATGATTATGCTACGGACAAATACGACAAAAAGCATACCGTGTGCAGCTTTCCAGGTAATTAACTACAGCACCCACGCACAAAAAAAAATGTCACAGTTGCGCCGACAAAAAACCGAAGAGCTAGCGTCGCTGAGTAAGGGATAAAACATTGAAAATAACCCCAGCTGAAGATAATACAACGACCTTCGCATTACAACAGAATTTTCGATATCCAAAATGTAATTTAACGAATTTTTTCACTGCTCGTGTACGAAAACTCCAGCAGCTTAGCTTTCGCAAGCTCCGATCGTTCAGGAGGAGCAGAGCCTGAGGATGGCCCTCTCGCGCCACCTGCCGGCGTCGACATGAAGTGCGTCAGCAAGAGACGGCCCGTGAACACACTATAAACTTCTAGAGGCGATCAGAGCTCCTCGGTCAGTATTCAAAATGTGTAGGCTTCCTGCAGTATTTTTGATACGCTCTTATGAAGACTCAACCGTCTAATCCTGCGTACCAAGCAGCGGGTCCCGACACGCGCATCGCACGGCAGAAAATAAAGCAGCTGCATTCTATTTCTTTCGTTGTTATTGACTTGTATCAGATTAATGTTTTTTTGTGTGTGTTCCCGACGCATTAATTTTTCCGCACCGTCACAAACGTCTTATTATAGTAGGTTTGGGGATGTTTGGGAGGCTCGCAAAGATCGTGTGGGTATTTTCTTGAGGCTGATATGGCACACATTCCCTTCTTCACAAATTGGCTTTCGTTATGGCTGCGTAAAAGAAGGTGCATAGCCGCAGTGTGCGTATTCCCATGCAAATACAATGAGAAGGTTTCTGCTACACCACCGCGATCGCGCCCCAGGCAACGTTGTCCAGAGTACTCGAAGGCGGCTTTTGTGCTGCGAATTTCTATCGTAACCATCGTTATCATAACGAGCTTACTCTCAATCCGAACAACTATAACATGATTCCGGTTTTCAAGGCTTGATTTACTCGCTAACGAATGCAATAAATAGTATACGCACATACATTACAAGAAATTCGAGCCGATGACATATATTACAAGAAATTCGAGCCGATGACTATTTCTAAGCAGCTCTTTATTAGATGCGACGCATCGCTTGCTCTCGCGCTTGTCCCTCCTGCGTCGTCGTCGCGGCGTCCGTCCGCATCCCTCTTCCGTTATTCTCTCCCACAGCTGTGTGCAACACTCTCACTCCGGCTCATTAGCATACCACAGCTGGCGCGCTTGTTTGGCGCGCGCTTCGCTGCGTTAACAACTGCTCCAGTGCGCGACTCTCCTCCGTTGTCTCCTCTCCTTAAATCGCTGTGAATATAAAGCGGGTATCGTGCCGCGGCGGTTCAGTCAAGCGCTCGCTCTCGCACTGACGTGACCTTGCTTTGACTACTTCGTTGAACCCCCCGATGCGTCGCATCACACCAGGGTTCCCTCGCGGGAAGATGGGCGTATTTTGTTTCCCAACCCTTCCAGGCGTAAAGAACAAATTCTGGTCGACTCGGGATGGCTTTCTATGAATTGAAGAAACTTGCTCTTACTCTCTTGTCTTGGACTGAGCCCCGTCCCACTAACCAGCTCGATTTTTCTGTTAAATAGTTTTCTCCTCTTCCTCCTCCTGAGTGCAGTTTTCTTATAACGCATATCTGAATATTGGGAAGCTATGGCTGTGGGAAATGTACCAAAATATCCCTACAGGTCTGAGCAAACATTATGTTGTATCTTGCTCACTAAATCTCCATACTGGTTAGAAGCCTGGTATAAAACCACCATGCGCCTATACACACAGTGCGTTATTTGGCACTAAACCTACAGTTTTTGCAGCCCATAGTGCATGCCGGCATACTTTCATGCCATGGCAACGTGAAATGTTGTGATACAATACTTTCAATCGTTCGGCAAGGTTGCAAAAACTGTTTTGCCTTACATATGATAACCGCGAGTCGTAATGACTTCTGACAAAGCCTACAGCCCCGAACGCCTGGAATTTGTTTTGGTCTTGTATTTTCGCTGTTGTCGGTTACTAGCAGCTGGCTGCTCCCTTTGTTCGAAAGATTGCTGAATACAGAATCCGACTCTCCGCGCTCCGCACAGCACCGGCTTCGCAAGGAATGGGGCGACGCCGGCAATGTTTCTTCGGTAGCGGTATCAAAAACTATACTTTAACTTACGCCTTGAACTAGTGTATGCAATTTTGGGTCTATTATTATGATAAAAAGTTAAGTACACGCAAAATCTGGGGCGGACAAGCATCAAAAGTGAACCGAGCGCAAAGAAACAGCAGGGAGAGCGAGCCCGAGCGAGAGAGAGAGAAAGAGAAGCACTTTATTAAAGAAGACCTCTAAGCGAGGGAGGTGGCCGGCAGCCGGAGCTGTGCGGCGACCTTCGTAGCCCGGGCTATGATGAGCTTGTCTCTCCGGGTCAGAGCAGCTCAGCGCTGCCTCCCAAGCTCCGAGGAATTGATTTGAGGGAGGGGAGCGCAAAGATGCAGCAGGGAGAGCGAGCCCGAAAACGAAGGCAGACGACAAACGCGAGAATCCCTAGCTCCATTACAGTTCTCACTAACTTGCTGGTGATATTGAGAAACTCTATTGCCCTAGCCAAGTCACGAAGGCGCGCTTCGCAGCGCCGCCCGTGGTCGCGCTCACCGCCAATGGCTTCGACCATAGACTAGCAGGCAAACTACTTTTTTGTTCCATTCACCACTACTCCCTGCCTTTTTTATTTCGTTTTTCCTGTTCGGTGGAACATGCAAAGAGGAGGCGTGACATTCCTGCAGTGTGTTTCGTTACCGACGTTGTTACTGTCTCGTCGGCTGACGAGCGACGATAAAAGCGTACACACCGATCGGTTGCTGGAACTCAAGTCCCTTTATTAAGCGAAGAGAAATGGTGAACCCCCCCGGTCCCCGATGGCGCGGCGGCGCAGGCATGGAACACGATATCTCACGCGTCATACATCCGGCGGGTCAGGTAACGCGAACCGCCCTAGCAAGCGTGAGAAAGGCACCTTTAGCGAGCCGTGAAGTGCGCGTCCACTACATTTTTACGACTGACTCCAAGCGAACACTGCTGATGTTCGGCCACCTCCCAAGTGCCTCGTACGAACGTTTACAGCTAGTTCAGATGGGACGTGACAGAACAAACCACGCTCGACGGTATATCAAGTATGACAGCGTTTCAAAGACATCGACATGCCAGATTGAGGACGGCCAGCACGTTGTGTTGGGCGACCATGGTGGTGGGAACATCGGGCGTCATTTGCACCGACACCACAAGTAAGTGTGCGACAACATTCAGGCCGACAAAGCCCACTCTACAAAGCGTGTTGCGTCGGACGAGGCGGAAGGCTCTCCTGCGGCAAAGCACAGGCAAGTGGATGCACAGAACATGCTGAAAACCATTTCACCAAAGTGTGTTTCGCTGGAAATAACAGAGGACGGCATCATGAATAGCTGCGCTGAACTAGTCACAAGAAACGGTCGGCCATTTCGGCTAATTGATGACTCCGGCTTTCGGAAAATAATCGATCCGGTCCTAAAAGCGCTCAATGCTAAGCGAGCCATCACAGCAGAGACTGTAAAGGACAGGGTCCAGGAAGAAGCAAAAAGCAAGCGAGAAGAAATTTCGCAGTCGCTGAAAAATCGGATGTTTTCTTTAAAAATCGACAGCGCGTCGCGACTTGACAGGGCTCTGCTTGGCATCAACGCACAGTATGCCGAAAATGGAAAACTAATTCTTCAACCTCTGGCCATGAAGGAGCTTTACGATAGGCACACTGCTGAGCATTTGACATCACAGGTGAAAAACACTCTCGCTACGACCTCAGTGTCACCCAGGTATACAGTGTCACAACTGAGCACAGTGCAAACATGCTAAAGGCTGCTCGCCTTCTCAGTGAAAGAGACGATGAACACGACGATTCCAGTTCAGACGAGGAGGACGACAGCGGCTACCCTGAATTTGGATGTTGCGGCTCTCTGCTGGACGATTCAGAAGACGCCGAGTGCCTTGGTTTTGATGGAGCCGATTTTCAGTTAGGCGTCAGGTGTGCTGCGCAGACACTGCAACTGGCAGTCAGCGATGCTCTTATAAGGACTCCGGTTCAAACACCCTCGTTGAGCAGTGTCGCGCACTTGCGAAGAAACTGCGCGTACAAAGTGCAATGGGCTTGATAAGAAAGCTAGGGCTAAGGAAGCCTGTTATTGATCGCCCGACACGCTGGATGTCGACATTGAACATGTTGACCAGGTTCGTTGAACTGGAGGACTTCGATAACGACTGACAGCATGTGGGCAAAAGTAGAAGTGCTGATGCAATCCCTCCAGCCAGCACAAGAAGCCACGAAGGTGCTTCAGGCAGAACAACTGACAATCAGGGATTTCTATAGTGCTTGGCTGATGTGTTCTATGAAGACATCAGCGATACCGTCGCCACTGGCACAGGCCCTGGTTCAGTCCATGAAGAAACGAGAACGAAATCTCTGCAGTACGAATATCTTTTGTGCTGCATTGTACATGGACCACCGCTATCGCCTTCTTCTGACACCTGATCAAAAATATCAAGCGAGTATGCATCTGTGCGAAACCTGGAAGCGAATCACAGCCTTCACAGGCCTTCAGCAGAAGCAATGCAGCAGCTGCATTTCAGAGAACACCGCTGCACCTACTTCTGAAGAACCGGAAGACGTCCTCGAAGCGTTTCTGAAAACGAAGGAAGCTCAGGCTGGCACTGAATTGCGTTTGACAAGTTAGCCAGGATTAGCGGACATGGTACTTTTGCTATAAATGCTGGACAAAGATCTGCGCCTTCCAAGAAGCACAAATATGTTGAAATTTTGGGAAGAGCGCAGAGAGCGGCAACCGGAGCTATACATGTTTGTCCCTTGGTGAGCCAGCCACACAAGTCAGTGTGGAGAGGGCATTTTCGGCACTGAAGTTTGTTTTGTCGGATCAGCGGTCTCGCTTGTCGGAGAGTACACTTGATGATCTGCTGCTTCTGAAATCGTGCTCACTCCCTTAGAGCACTGACACTGAAATTTTATGTTACACTTTTATTGCTTTTATCGAGGCTTAATGGCCTGGCGAACCTGAACCAGCACTTCAAAATACTTCAACGCGCGATCGATAGTTAAATTGAAACGGCTGAAAATCATTTGTTTCAAATTCCCGCGCTTTCAAGCCGAAAGCGCATATGACATAGAGGAAAGCCCTGCCTGCTACCTCACCGCATTGTGCGGACGTCACCGGCGCCCGCTCGCCGCTCGTGGGGCCGCGCGCATGAATTGACGTCACGAGCTTTTGACGAGCGCTGCCACGTCACTTCTTTTCGCTCTCCCTGGATGATGTCACGCCGATGTCCTTTTGCTGAGTGCTGCCAGAATCCTTCAATGCTTCTCTGGTAATGAAACTCCCGGCCAAGTTTCGTACGGGGACAAAGGCTACCGCGAGTGGCGCTGCCGCAGATCGGAGGGCATCGGGCGGCCGCCGCTGCTCTGTAGCCAGACCGGCAGAATCCTCCCTGTTCTGTGCCGGCAGGCAGGAACGCAGTAGTAGCATGCCCGTTCGCACCAAATTTTTTCGCCACTCACACAATAAGACCATTTGAGCGGCCCACGACACGTAAAGCGAAAGCGCACTGCTGATAAGGCGGCGAGCGTCTGTTTTATCTTACTCCGTGGTCTTCCCTGCCAAACGCGCTCTGACCACGTCCCCCGGCTGCCCTCCGATCGACACCAGCGCCGCGGCGCGGCAGCGAACGAAGCTCTCCCATAGCGTGACGGCGAAGTTACATGACCAGAAAGGCATTGAAGGACTCTGGTGCTGCTCTGCGCGCTGCTCCGTCGGCGCGATAAATGAGATCCAATGAAACTATGTTCTTCGCGTCGCAGGCCGCTCATATTTCACCCAGGGTATTCTGTTGAGTGAAGGAAGCGAACTGCTGTGCAAAATATTAACGCCGAAAAATGGTGTCAGTGCTCCTTTAAAGGGACACTGAAGTGAATTTGTCAAGCTCTCCGTTTTGCTTGCACTGCGTAGACGGCTCAAATTAGCACACTTTTCATCGTTTATCCGGTTGACAAACGGTAATTATTTACAAAGCGCGAAAGAAAGAAAAAAAACTACCATAAGGCGCGGTTTGCGGCGGCCGCACCAACTAAGGCTGTGACGTTGAGAGGAGGGGCGCCGTGATTGGACGATGCCCAAGGTTAGCAATCAACACAAGTTTCGGTTTCGGTTCTGTAAAACATAACCAATGGCTTTGTTGGATGGGCATTCTCAATATCCTCCAGTAATCATCGTACCGCGCTTCTGCCATGTTGTCGGCTGTAAAATGCACAAGATAAGCCTCCCAGGACGGCTTGTAGTCGTAGCATTCACTAGCCGAGACCTACGCAGTGCATGAACGCCCTCCGCGTCACGGCAGACGCTGAAATGTCATGCGCTTTTCCCCCATATTTGGAGCTTGCCTCCCTCATGCCTGTAATCGTAAAAAGCGTGTTCGCACCAGGCAAGGGTCTGTTCATTCTGGCCTGTGCCCACTGCCTGCAAGCAGTCGGTGCTTATGGCAACAGCACGCCAACGAGAACTCGCTAGCGCGCCAGTGCCAGCCTGCGCGCGTTTTGTGAACTAGGTCGTGTAGCCATGAACGTTGCGGCCCAAAAAAAGGTGAACTCAATATAGAAAACATCGGCGGAAAACAAAAAAGTTAACTTACAAAAAAAGAAAAAAGCACGTACCCGCGGGGATTCGAACTCGTGACTCGCAAAACATGCGGAGAATTCGAGCGCCCCAGACCACTAGGCCACGGAGCGGGACGCGAATGCATTGCTAATATAGGGTATACAGGGTGTTGCGACGATAACTGGAACACTTTAAAAATTTTTCCTCAGCGACCCGCCGCTCTGTTCGCGCTCAAAGTTCACACAAAGGTCGCATTTTGTGGTCTATTTTGTTTAACACCGGGAAAACAACGGTACTTACCTGTTTATTCTGAAATAAATAAAAACGATTTTCGCCTATGGGAAAATGTCCTCTGATTTGGACGTGCGAGCCAGCGCAAGTTGATGTTGGAACGACGGAACCACTTGCAGAGTGAACGCATGTTTGGGATTCACGTACGGAGCCAAATGGTGCAGCAGACGATCAGAAAATGCACCTAGAAATGAGCTAACAGACGATCAGAAAACCCGGTTTCGGGTCGCACGTCCAAATCGCCGCCATTTTCCCATAGGCGAAAATCGTTTTTATTTATTTTCAGAATAAACAGGTAAGTACCGTTGTTGTTCCCGGTGTCAAACAAATAGACCACAAATGCGACCTGTGTGAAGTTTGAGCGCGAAACAGAGCGGCGGATCGCTCAGAAAAAAAATTTTAAAGTGTTCCAGTTATCGTCGCAACACACACGTGTATATTGTACAACCGGTTTACACTTTTATTTAGTTTGGCATTTCAAGCCGCTTAGGTGACTATTTGTTGTACTGCGATCGTGCAGTAAGCGTGCCCGAGTTTCCACAGTAGCTCACGTCTAGCAATTGCATTCGTAGACGGAAAAGCGTTCGCAGATGCGTAGTCGTGCTGCTGACCGCGTGTGCTTGTTCACCCAGCGCAAAAAAGTGCTTCCCGCGCCCTAGTTTTTACGCTGTACGGTAAAAAAGATCAGTTGATTTTATTTGCTTAGTACCTATATTGACTTCGCTGACTCTTCTCCCGCCTTCAAGAGGCCTTATATTTTCCTACTGGCGTACCAGTCAGCGAGCGTCGCATGTGCAGCGTTGTGATGGCGACTTGACTTGGAGCTAGATTCAGTGTACAAACAAACCAAGAAAGGCACATTCTTCCATTCACAAACGTTTGTTCTGGCTCGTTTCAACTAAGCGAACGATTGCGACCAAGCAATTTTTTTTTAACCTCCTGATTGCGACGACCCGCCGGCGGCCGCGGACCGCCGCAAACGCTGGGCCCCGACTGACTCTGTCGGCCGGGAGCCGTGCAGTAGCGAGCCGTTGCGCAGCCAATTGCAGCTCATCTTCCTGACGTCACACGAAACGCCACAGAAAATGGCGAGCGTAAAGAGAGGAGGACAGCGTTTTCGAATTAGTTTTCTACTAACTAAATCGCGTAAACGCGCCTAGAGTGTTCGAAACATGGCCTGGGGACTCCGGACTACAATTTGCGCTAGTAATCCGCAATGTTTACATATCACTTCAGTGTCCCTTTAAAGATAAGGCCGGATTCAAATATGAAGGAAAAATAAAATACTAAGTTTTCGTTGTTACTTAGCTTCGAAGTTTCTTGCAGAGTCCCTCTTAATCATATCGTAGTTTTGGGACGTAAACACCCAATTATGAAGTTCCTAATTAATTTATCAATTATTATTTTAAAATTTTATGAAGTATTCGATTACTATTTATTTCATAAAAAACCGTTACGGACCTTTTTTTTTCGTTCCGGAGCAGGAACGGAACTTTTTTCTTGGGAACGAAACAAAGAACGGAACTAAAGACACCCTGGTCACTGGTAATCACAGGGCTAAATTTAGTGGTTATGTCAGTAAACTTTCTTCTGGGCTTGGTATATAAATGGGGCAGCGTTCAAAGTGTTGCGACTTTCGTTACAGGCTGGGCTGGCGTACTTACTGAGGGCAAAACGGACGTGGACACTGCTGCAGTTCCAGGTTTTCGAAAGGTGTGCTCGGATGTTGGTACCTTTGTTACCAATAATAAGCACTACTGTATTCTTTGCAGACAGCATTCCCTGGATTGATGACGGCCAAGGCACCACTGGAGATAACGCAAGTGAGCATGAAAGGGAACGCGAGATGGATTTTGGCCACAATAACGGTATGTAAATGCAAAAATCAGAATCTTTTGAAATATTGAAATACTTGTATCTTAAAAAATGGTAACCAGGCCTGCAGAGACAGAAAGCAACTTTCAGAGATTCACTTGTTAAATAGACAAGTCTTTCAAAAGCTTGTGTTATAGCGTTTCACACTCTAAGCTTCATTTGGTGCTGTTTGGGGACTATGTCCATTGCTTCACGCCTCATTTGGTGCTGTTTGGGGACTATTTCCATTGCTTCCACGTGCATGTACTTTCCAATGCATTTTTTTCTAGTCTGATAGCTGGTATCACAGCCCCTGCCGCCAAAATCAAATACTGGCCCCAGTGAATAATACTGATGCTTTTCCGCATTACTCCGATGCTTATGGGGGTAAAGCCTTCCCAAGTGGCCAGACTTAAGTTTTTTATGTGTGATTGTGTGCTATGCCAGTACTCGTGCGATCCCCGAAGAAAATGAAACAGGTCTCGCAACCGAAATCACGAATGTCCCTTCGAGGTATTGAGGACTGCTTGATTATTGCAGACAGCTATCATTAATAACGGCACAGGTTGCTGTGATTCCAAAGTTGTTTCCTGGTGCTGCGAATTAATGAAAAAGGATTGGTGAATGTAATCCTAGAGTGACTACATGATGATTAAACAACATTTATTGAGCCCAAAAGATTTGGTGGTGCCCACAGGCACCAGACGGGGGTGGTTCCCTATTCACGGGACCCATATGTCGCCAACAACTCTACTACAAAAATTGGGTGAAGTGAAATGCATTTCTGTTCTAAACTTTGCATCTTATTTACAGCTGTCCACCGGGTGTGGCTACCGGTGAAAGAAGCAAGATTCCTAGACAGCCGACAAAGAGCAAGGTTCGAAAGCATGTCTGCACTGCATGCCGATTCACCACAAGACACTTTTATGCCTTCTCGGTTCACATGAAAGATGTGCTATTGAATAAGGTGGTGCTAGTGTGTTCACATGAAAGATATGCTATTGAATCAGGTGGTGCTAGTGTGCACAAGGTGTCACATGCAGTTTCCTCGCATGGCACATTACAAGGACCATGTCTACAACACTTGTTTGTCGTCTCATGTAAACATGTGTTCAAGGCTTGTGAAGGCAAATGATCAGCAAATTTTTAGCACTCAGGCTGACAGACAAACCTTGTGCTCTGTGAGCATGGAAAGGAATTGTTCAGATGATGAACTCACTTCTCAAGGTCTTCGCCAGGAAACTTTGAGACTGAAGAAACTGTGCCAAGCTCGTGTTTAATAAACAAGCTTTCATGCTTGTCCAGAAAGCTGGAGTCCCAGCATCGCTGCTCTAAGGTTGCGATAGATGCAGTGGTGCACGGAGTTGCAGACATTCTGGCAACTGCTGGAGTCACACTTGACGTTTCTTCACTTTATAATTACAAAGCAAGGCAGGCACTGTATTCATCACAGGGAATTTGTCTGCCTCCAAAAGAAGTAACACTTGGTTCTGGTGAAAAGGCCTACTTCAAAGTCAAAGTCTTTATTTCCCTTTTTGACAAAGGAGGGGGCAGCCGCAAGAAGCCGCTGGTTGAGGCGGCTTGACGAGGCGACTGCCCCGGACACAGGCGCAAGGTTACATACCTTGATAAATATGAGACAAATTGAAAAAGCACTTGCGAGATATCATGTGCATCACATTGCATCCCCTCAGCCATAAAGTACACATATAATGAAACACAAATCACTCAGAAAAATGAAATCTTGTGACACACATAAGCACTTACCAAGTTCAATATACACATACTTATACATAACTAAATTTGTTTCTACACAGGCTTATAAAATACTTTGAATAATCATGGCCTCCAAGATCCGCACTAACATGCGAAAGTCAAATATAAAAAGAAATAAAAAACATATCCACTGTTACGGTAACAGTGCAAATTCACATACAATATTATTCTATGAAGTATAAAATAGGTTATTTTCTTATTTATGAATTTTTTATTTGTTTCTTAAACTTTATTCCTTTAGAAGAGTGCTGGAGAATTTGTTGCAGCATCCGTACTTTGCGCACTGCTTTCAATCCAAAATTGATATGTCAAACAGTGATCTGCTGAAAGATTTCCCTGATGGCACGAGACTCCAAACGCACCCGGTTCGATGTTCTCACGAAGAAAATTTGATTGTGATGCTCCTCTATTGTGATGATATTGAACTGGCTAACGCAATTGGAATGAAGAGAGGATTGAGGGGCAAGCTAACAGTTTTTTATGTGACATTTGTAAACATCAAGCTGTCAGAGAGATACAAAGTGAGTAACATTTTTTTTCTGACTGCTGGAAAGGCAAGAGATCTGAAATCAGCAGAGAAAAAGAGCAGACTGCTTGACGATTTCATCACTACAGTAAACGATCTAGAAAATGGCTGCGAGTTCAAAACAATGCACGGAGAAAAGACGTTTTTCGGGCTTTTGCTTGCCTATGTAGGGGACTCCTTGGCATGCCATAACATAGGAGGATTCAAAGAGTCATTCGGCAAAAATGTTCGCTTTGCATGCAGAACTTGCATGGTTCCGACGTCGGAATTTCATAGTATTCACTATGAAATCGAGTGCCCAATGCGCACTCCATCTCAGTACGAAAACGATTTGGTACTTCTTGAGAAGGCAGATTCAAAGAAAAATCGGAAGGAATGTTCAGCGCAATCCGGCATCAATTCTAGGTCGGTGCTGACGAGAATTCATCAATTTTCTGTCTTGACAGATTTACTGTATGATCCCATGCACATTCTGTTGGAGGGTGTTGTTCCCGTGGAGTTGTCACTGTTTGTACAATTCATTGTCAGACAGGCATCATGGGCCACCTTAGCTGAACTCAACAATGCCATTTCAGTTTTCTTTTCACAAGCTAGTAAGCAAAAGTGACCGCCCTCGATTGTTCGAGTCAGACTTCAGCTTTCCCTTTTCCGCGAGTTCTAGCTTTGTGCTCATGATGCACTTTCTCATCATTATACATGACTTGACACCAGACCTTGCTGAACAGGATCCTCATTATGAATGTTTTTGTTGTTGTGCATAATCACCCAGTTACTGCTATCACCTGTAATTTCACCTGATGCCCTTGGTGATTTGGAGAACCTAATTACTCGTCACAATGAACTTTATGGCTCAGACGCATACAAGCCAAAGCTCCACATGCTACTTCATGTGCCGGAACAAATAAGGCGCTTTGGTCCCTCACATCATCACTGGACTATGCGATTTGAAAGCAAGAATGCCCTTCCAAAGTCGAAGAAATTTTGGAATTTCAAAAACATACCATTGTCAGTGGCGGACTATTTTCAAATGAAGATGTCTAATGACTTGTGGGAACAGTGTGTCGGAACGGAACGAAAACGAAAAACTGATATTTTTGACCGGAACGAAAACGTAACCGAAACGTTATATATTATTTCGTTCCGGAGCGAAACCGAAATATTTTTAATGGTTTTTCGTTCACGGGAAATGTCTGCACGGTCCCAAGAAATGCACGGTCAAGGCAACGTTGTCGCCCTTTGTACGTCCACATCGCGTCGCTAGCACCATCATGTTGAATTCCGGCAGTATCATTTGCCTTGTCAACAGTGCGGTGGATTGGTGTCTGCACCATTGACAGCTTACAAAACAGTTACTGCGCATGCGCTAGCAAGTTTATTTTCCACCAGATAGCTTCGACCATAGACTAGCAGGCAGCCTACTTTTTTTTCCCTTCACCACTAATGCCTGCCTTTTTTTATTTCGTTTTTCCTGTTCGGTGGAACATGCAAAGAGGAGGCGTGACATTCCTGCAGTGTGTTTCGTTACCGACGTTGTTACGACTGACTCCAAGCGAACACTGCTGATGTTCGGCCACCTCCCAAGTGCCTCGTAACAACGTTTACAGCTAGTTCAGATGGGACGCGACAGAACAAATCGCGCTCGACGGTATTTCAAGTATGACAGCGTCTCAAAGACATCGACATGCCAGATTGAGGACTGCCAGCACGTTGTGTCGGGCGACCATGGTGGGAACCTCAAGCGTCATTTGCAGCGACAACAAGTGTACAACAAGTGTACAACAACATTCAGGCCGACAAAGCCCACTCTACAAAGCGTGTTGCCTCGGACGAGGCAGAAGGCTGTCCTGCGGCAAAGCACAGGCAAGTGGATATACAGAACATGTTTAAACCCATTTCATCGAAGTGTGTTTCGCTGGAAATAACAGAGGACGGCATCATGAGTATCTGCGTTGAAATAGTCACAAGAAACGGTCGGCCATTTCGGCTAATGATGACTCCGGCTTTCGGAAAATAATCGATCCTGTCCTGAAAGCGCTCAATGCTAAGCGAGCCATCACAGCAGAGACTGTAAAGGACAGGCCCTGGTTCAGTCCATGAAGAAACGAGAACGAAATCTCTGCAGTACGAATATCTTTTGTGCTGCATTGTACATGGACCACCGCTATCGCCTTCTTCTGACACCTGATCAAAAATATCAAGCGAGGATGCATCTGTGCAAAACCTGGAAGCGAATCACAGCCCTCACAGGCCTTCAGCAGAAGCAATGTAGCAGCTGCATTTCAGAGAGCACCGCTGCACCCACATCTGAAGATCCGGAAGACGCCCTCGAAGCGTTCCTGAAAACGAAGGAAGCTGAGGCTGGCACTGAATCGCGTTTGACAAGTGAGCCAGGATTAGCGGACACGGCACTTTTGCTAGAAATGCTGGACAAAGAGCCGCGCCTTCCAAGAAGCACGAATATGTTGAAATTTTGGGAAAGAGCGCAGAGCGGCAACTGGAGCTATACATGTTAGCACAAGTGGCCCTTGGAGTGCCAGCCACACAAGTCGGTGTGGAGAGGGCATTTTCGGCACTGAAGTTTGTTTTGTCGGATCAGCGGTCTCGCTTGTCGGAGAGTACACTCGATGATCTCTGCTGCTTCTGAAATCGTGCTCACTCCCTTAAAGATAAGGTGGGATTCAAATATGAGGAAAAATAAATAAGTTTTTTGTTGTTACTTTTCTTTCGAAGTTTCTTGCAGAGTCCCTCTTAATCATATGGTAGTTTTGGACGTAAACACCCAATTATGAAGTTCCTAATTAATTAATTTATCAATATTATTTAAAATTTATTAAAGTACTCTATTACGTTTTTTTTTTTTTTTTTCGTTCCGGAACAGAAACGGAACGGAACTTTTTTCTGGGGAACGAAACAAAAAACGGAACGAAAAACATTTCGTTCCGACAACCCTTGTGTGGGAAGGGCCAGAGCAACCTAAGCTAGTCAGTCGGCGTTCATATGGCAGTACAGAAGTTGGTGTACCATTTACCTTGACGTCTCCTTTCCTACAATGTGGTTTGGAAGAAAGTGACATAGGTAAATCAGCTACATCTGTACAGTTTGCCTATGTTGCAAACGTTAAGATCTCTGTTTCTGATGTCCTAGTGTTCTCAAAAAATGACGAGCCGCTGTTTGGTGAGGTGGAGACCATTGTACTTTGGCAAGACATTTTTTTTGTTGTGCGTTTGCTCGTTAAGGCCAGATATGCGAGGCGCATGAATGCATTTGTTCTGCTGAAGACACCGCACAGTGCAGTCTTCAGGCCTGAACTGCTTCTGTATCCGTGGCCACTGTTTGTGTACAAAAAAAGTGGTTATTTATATGTCATACCTAAATGTTTGCACGAGTCCCCACTGTAAATCTGACTTAGCTGTGCATGTTGGAGTCGAAACTGTAACTATGCACTATTCTTTTATTGCTTACCTACTGCAAGTTTATCCAAAACAGTCACAAAATGATTCATTCTGTCAATGAAATGCTTACATGACTCACCCCACCTAGTAACTTTGTGCCCTCGGTGTGTTGCAAATTTGTATATCCATAATGCAAATTTATTATTTGAATTGTGTACACTGTGTGACTTTTGGAGATTAAAGCGTTTTCTTTAACCTAGGTGTTCTGCGAGTGGCTGTCTCAAAACTTGCCTCCATTCTCCGAGTGTGTGAGGCCAATTCTTGAGGGAAAAAAAGTGCCTGAAAATCTCCGAAAAAAGCTTCACCGCCAGCTTCGGGCGGAAATCGCACTGTTCTTGGAGTAAGTTGTACCTTCTATTCGTTTAGGCTTGAAGGAGCCATTATATTTACAGCTTCAATAAATAGCACACATTGGGTGCTTAACTCTTTAATTACCAAAACTTGTTGAGGTAGTTGGTTCATGCTTATTGGAAATAATAAAAGGGGCGATAAGCAGACAAAGACGAGGTAAGAAACATACACCATATACATGCACCTGTATGTGGTGTATGTTTCTTACTTCGTCTTTGCTTAGCGCCCCTTTTATTATTTCCAATAAACTCTTGAATGTTTTTGATAAATTATGCCATAGCTTGTTGAGCTGCCGTGTCGCATAGTCTCTTAAGATTTGGTACAAAACTCGCATTTCAAAGACATCTCATAAATCTAGAAGCAGTTGCTAAGACTTTGGATGGATGTTCTCAAAAGGTTGTTAAGTCATAAAATAAGCCAAGGTAAATACAATTTAAGTTCATGACCCTTTCAACTGTAATTTGAATTTTAATGCGTAGCATTCTTTGCTGAGTACCCCCACAGCTAGGACCGTGTAATGACCTGCATTTCTACAAAAATGCAGATTTTGCGGAAGTTCGCGTGGCAAGCTAATCTACGTATTTGAGTGAGAATGTCTACAGATGTATTGGTTTTGTCTTTTTATGCAAATATTTTCAGTGAGAATGACGTTATCACCAGCAGCAACACAGCTGAGTGCCGTTGGATGTACAAAGCACTTGGTGATGTGCTTTTAAAGAAGTACCCCCACTTCATTTGGGATGAACCCAGGCCAGGCAGTCGTTTGCAGCAGACACGGAGCCAGATTTATGTAAGTTGTACAACTAGGGTAATATAAAGGACATGTCTGGTTAATATCAGGATAACAAAATTTGGGGCAAGGAATAAATGCGGATAGTGCACAATAGTGTAGTAAAAGTCCATGAGGAAAGCCTTTGTCATGGGAGTGACAAATAATCACTGAAATAAAGCAAGGTGGTCTGGAACTCATTGCCTTGGCCGGTTTTAGTTTACTAGTTGAATGCTTTTGTGAAAATCTGAAAGCATAATTTTTCGGTGGGGGATATGATGCAATGTGCTACACCCAGGGAAGTAGCCATGGGGGCTTTTTCTTTCCCCTCAAACATTTTTTCAGGCAGCGCGAAAGCAAGTTTTAGTGTTATGTTCAGAGACAATTTTCCCTTTTTACAACCCATATCTCCTAAAAAAGTTTCTGGCTACGGCCTGGGCCCTTCTTTTGTAATAACACTTTAGTTGTATGTAGTAGCTCTCGTATTCGTAAGAGATGTGAAATGCTTCGTCCTACTACAGGTGTTCCATACTTGTTTGTTGCAGAGTGTTTTATAAGAAGGCTGTCTCTAGCAAGGAAGGTTAAAAAACACAGAACGAAGAAACATGCCGAAACCGTTCCTGCTGAACCACTTCCACCACCAGTGGCGGTCACAAAGGAAAATGCCCACTCCGAGTTGAAGGTTTGTTTTGTATTAATCTCATTAAGGTTAGAATTACTGTTGCCTATGTATTTGCCTTACTGCAATGCATCTAGCTGGTAGAACAGTCGTGTTACACGTGTTTCATTCATTTCAGGAGTTAAGTTCATCCAGCGTGAGCGGAATTACGTATGAAATGAACCGAGTGAGAACCCTCCTCGAGATTACCATGGAAGACCGGCGCAGATCGCACACAGATCCATTGCCACAGTATTTTTTGGTGGAAGAAATTGTAAGTACTGTGGAGAACCGGACAGCATGTAACCATATGAAGGTATACATGCTGAAAGTTAAAATTTAACTTATAACTATGTAACCCTTATGTGTATACCTATATAAAGATTACTGAGATATAGGTTACTTTTGTACCTTATGAATTATAGGTTACAAAAATTCGAAAATGTATACCTCCATTAAGGGTTACCCAGCTTAGAGTGTAGCCCGGCGTGATAGTGAGCGAGGCCCAGAACTGCAGCATTCCCAGTCGTTCTATTTTCTCTTCGTTGACATTAACGCGCGACGTGTTCACGTACGCCACCCGAACAGGTATCTCTGGTTGCTTTGTGTCTCTCGACCAGGCGAAAGCTTTCGACAGAGTCGAGCATCGATACCTGCTGGATGTGATGAAGTGCTACAGATTCCCAGCGCAGTTTGGGGCCAGGTGGAAGCGTATGTACACGGGCGTCTCGGCACTCTGGCTCGTCAAGGAAAAGCTGTGCGCGCCATTTGTGGTGAGCAGTGGAATCAGGCAGGGTTGTTGCCTTTCGCCTCTCCTTTTCACACTGTGCATTCTTTATACGATTTCAATTTACTCATCAGGTACAAAAATAGCCTCAAGCATAATAGCACAACATTTTTATCTCTATCCAGTTTGCAGAGTGTCCCTGAAACTGGGTATTCTTTTCGAAATAATGATAATTGGGTGATTCCGTTTTGTAGGACCAACCACGGCCTTGATATGGTTAACAACCGTGTTCCACGAATTTTAAATGAATTCGCCTCCAAAGGAATTAATTTTCTTATATTACACCTACTCAACTGAACTTTATTACCTTCACAATCGTTTGTAAACAGTGCGTTTTTTTCCTTCCTTTCTTTGAAAATTGCTATGCATTTTGTTTCATTTGTATTGCCATTGTGCGTTTGTAACGTGATCCCAATGTTTGCAGTTCTTTTTCCTATATTCTTTGTGCGTAGAATCCTGCATTTTTTTCACCGAAGCTAAATCCTACAAAGTTGTAAACTATGTACTAGATGAGTCTTTCTTTTTCTTTTATCCTTCTTTACATGCACTGCAAACGTCCAGTGTCATGATTTTGTTTGTGAACGTGAAAAGCATAATAAAAAAAATTTTTTTTCCAGTTTAATTTTTTTTGCCTGGTGTTGTATTTTTTACCTGCAAATAGAAACTCCGGAATTGTTCGCTATGTTCCCCACTGCTTTGGAAAGGGAGTTGGGTCCCTGTCAAGCTGGCTGCGTCCAGCTTTTTGCCCTCTTTCCTGCATTTTCTGTGTTGTTACGAAAATGCAAAAAAACGAATGAATGAATGAACGAAATGATCCCCTTCTACGTCGTGTGACGGAATGCCGCTACATTGGCGGATTCCCTCTGCCGGGACAGGGTCAGGTTAAGACCACCGCGTACGCCGACGACGTGTCCCTGTATTTGCGGGGCGAGGACAGCTTCGCGGCGTTCCTACAGCTCTTTGGTGCATACGGCGAGCTGTCTGGAGCCCAGCTAAAAAGGGGGCAAGCAAAGCCATTCGCTTGGTCGTTTGCATCGGGCCTGCCCGTGGAGTGGAATGGTGTACGAGGAGAGGTTTGGGCGTCATTTTCCACCCTTCTGGGGATGTTTCGAACAGGACTTGGAGGGAACTCCTAGAGAACGCAGAGAGGCGCCTGTCCATTGCGGCGCAGTGTCAGCTGACGCTGTCGAAACGAGGCTATGTGATTTAAGTCGTGTGTCTCGGCCGCGCTGTTTGACGTAGCTCGAGTGGCATGCCCGCCAACAAGAGTGATGCGGCAGCTGACTGCGAAGTTCGAAGCCTTCTTTTGGGCCAGAAAAACAGAACGGGTGGCGCGCGACTTCCAAAAAGTACGGGCGGGCTTCGGTCTTCTCTGTGTCCCCACTGTGTGCAGTATATTGGCACTGCGAGGTGGTAATTAATGTAGTACATGACCGCGACTTCTCACAGAGGGCTCCTGTCGAGTATTTTCCGGGGACGTCCAGGCGGCTGTTCTACCAGCGAACGTGGCATCGGCCGCATCAGCCAAGCAGCCACCTCTTTTTTTACATGCCATCGGCACCTTCACGAAGCTGAGAGAGCAGCTGTCCGAATTCGGAGATCACAGGAACGCAGCCAACTAAAAATCTGTGAGCG